>PVIY010010169.1:32702-69841 GCA_004026745.1 Myrmecophaga tridactyla
GAAAGACAGACAATAAAGACTGAGATGGTATAATCTAGGAATGCCTAGAGTGTATAATGATAGTGACTAAAAGTGCAAATTGTGAAAATGTTTTTGCATGAGGAAGAACAAAGGAATGTCATTACTGCAGGGTGCTGAAAATAGATGGTAATTAATATTTTAAAATTTTAACTTATGTGTGAAACTAAAGCAAAAAATGTTTATTTGGTACAAAATTTATATTTTGACTAATGCATTTCCTAATATAACTTATGTAGACAGCTTAATTGAACACCATAAGTACATGGAACCTTGAGCAGGACATGAGATTTTGTTGGTTTGTCCAGAGTGATGCCCCAGTAAATCCCAGAGTGATTTGAAGAGTGAATAAAAAAGTATTTGCAAAGTCCCCTTTGGGAAATGGTGGGAAAGGGGGTAAATTGAACTTCCCCAAGTTGAATTCTTGATATTCTCACAAGCAGTGAGGACAACCAAAGCTATAGGCTGAGCCCCCAGTCTTGGGGGTTGTTCATATGAAACTTAACCCCACAAAGGATAGGTCAAGCCTAGTTAAAATTTATGCCTAAGAGTCACCCCCAAGAGAACCTCTTTGGTTGCTCAGATGTGGCCTCTCTCTCCAGCCAATACAACAAGCAAACTCACTACCCTCCCCTTGTCTACGTGGGACATGACTCCCAGGGGTGTGGACCTTCCTGGCAACGTGGGACAGAAATCCTAGAGTGAGCTGAGACTCAGCATCAAGGGATTGAGAAAACCTTCTTGACCAAAAGGGGGAAGAGTGAAATGAGACAAAATAAAGTGTCACTGGCTGAGAGATTCCAAACAGAGTCGAGAGGTTATCCTGGAGGTTATTGTTACGCATTAAATAGATATCACCTTGTTAGTCAAGATGTAATGGAGAGGCTGGAGGGAACTGTCTGAAAATGTAGAGCTGTGTTCCAGTAGTCATGTTTCTTGAAGATGACTGCATAATAATATAGCTTTCACAATGTGACTGTGTGATTGTGATAACCTTGTGTCTGATGCTAGATAAAATCTACCTTAGCAGCAGACGAGTAAAACATATGGAATAAAAATAAATAATAGGGAGAACAAATATTAAAATAAATTTAGATTGAAATGCTAGTGATCAATGAAAGGGAGGGGTAAGGGGTATGGTATGTATGAATTTTTTTCTGTTTTATTTTTATTTCTTTTTCTGGTAGATCAAATGTTCCAAGAAATGATCATGATGATGAATATGCAACTATGTGGTGATATTGTGAATTACTGATTATATATGTGGAACGGAACGATCAAAAGTTAAGAATATTTGCATTCGTTTGGTGTTTATTGGTATTTAAAAAAAATTAAAAATTAATAAAAAAGATTCATGTTTTAGAGCATTTTGGGTGTTTGTGGAATGTGGACTGAGTAGCGTGCTTGCATGTTTTGGAGGCTGGACGCCTATTAGAAAGGCTATGGCAGTAATCCAGGAGAGGGGGAGATACTACCTTCAATTGTGGAAGCGGTGGGTAGTGGGGATGAAAAAAAGTGGACAGATCCTAACAACATATTTGTAGTAATTCTGTCAGAATCAGTAGGAGGACTTGTTAAAGCAAGCAATTGATGAGCTCCACCCCCAGAGTTTCAGATTTAGTAGCTCTGGGGTGGGGCCCAGAATCTGCATTTCTAACAAGTTCCCTGGTGATTCTGATGCATTTGGTCCAGGGACCACACTTTGAGCAGCATAACTTTAGAAGATAGGAATGACAAGCCTTGGGGATTAACAGAAGACAGAGACAAGAAGAAGATGGCCGAGTTTCTGGCTTGATCAGGGGAATACAGGGTGAATGGTAATTACTGTGTAGAAAATACGGGAGGAAGAGTGAAAGTTCAATTTAGGTCTTATTGAATTTGAGGGTGTCTACTTAAAGATATACAAAAAAGCAATCGATTATTTGTGTCTCGGGATTAAGGGAGAGAGATTGAGGAATCTTCAGTGACTAGCTGCATGAAGCCATTAAGCATTGAGAAGTGCCTTTAGAGTGAGAAGAGGGAAGGGCCTGAAAATTTCGGTAAAGGGCAGGGGGAATAAATTGCAAGGAGACAGATAAGGAGCAGTCAGAGAGGACAGAGAAAAAGTGAGAGATTTGAAAAAAGAAATATAGAGTACTATGTGATATAATATGTTACCAAGAGGTCAAGTAAGATTGAGACTGAGATGTAGTCATTAAATTGACCCGCTTGTTGTTTAGAACCTTGAAGAGAGAAATTTGAGTGCAGTGCTGAGAACAGAATCCAGATTTCAGCAGTTGAAGGCTTGAACGGAAGGGTGAGGAGATGGGAGGTGAAATCAGTGCATGTATATGATCAGCTCAAAAAGCTTTGTGTTAGGGGAGAAGAAAAATAGAGTGGTTTATTAGTGGGGAAGGGGAGCTTTTTATTTATAGCATGGAAGTGTTTGGAGTGTTATTTTTAGATGCCAATGGGAGGGAATAACTAGAGAAGGAAATGTGGAAGATGAAGTACAGAAAGGCTATTTGATAGGATGTGGTCCTGAGAAAGCCAGAGGGGGTGGGAGGCGCCAGAGCTCAGGTGGAGGGATTGGCCTGGGACAGCAATAGAGCACCTGTACCTCAGTAGCAACAAAGGAAGAAAGGCGAAAACAGAGGCAGGTGGGCTTTTTGGGTTTAATGACTGGAAGTTGAAGAAGTCCTGCTTCGCTTTTAATGTTCTCTCTGAATTTGGAGGCATCACCATCTGCAGTGGGTGGAAAGAAGCCTGTGGGCTGGATATTTAAAAATTATGTGAAAAATCTGTCATTTAGACACCACAAAATGGGAATGAGAGCTGACTAGAATAACAGAGGGAGGGTATTGAAGGCCAGCTGAGGTTGAAGAGGTATTGACACCACAAAATGGGAATGAGAGCTGACTAGAATAACAGAGGGAGGGTATTGAAGGCCAGCTGAGGTTGAAGAGGTATTAAGGCAAAAATTTAGACTGCTCTCAAGTTGACGTTTACTCGCATAGATGCATCTAAAGGACAGAAGCTGAGAACGTTGGCTTGAGAATGGTTGAGATAGTAGCATACAAAGTAAGAAGACAAGACAAGAGGGGTTTTGTGGCCGTTAGATTCAGGTGTCAACTTGACCAGTGACGGTGCCCAGTTATATTTCTGTGGACATGAGCCGATGGCATGTGAAGCTCATCTGTTGCTGATTACATCTGCAGTCAGCTAGGAGGCGTGCCTGCTGCAATGAATGATGTTTGACTTAATTGGTTGATGCTTCAATGAGAGAGCTCAACACAGCACAGCCCAAGCAGCTCAGCATACCTCATCTCAGCACTCGCAGCTCAGCCCAGGCCTTTGGAGATGCAGAAAGGAATCACCCTGGGGAAAGTTGCTGGAACCCAGAGGCCTGGAGAGAAGGCCAGCAGAGACCATCCTGTGCCTTCCCATGTAAGAAAGAACCTCAGTTGAAAGTTAGTTGCATTTCCTCTCAAGAACTAATGAAATAAATCCCCTTTTATTAAAAGCCAATCCATCTCTGGCGTGTTGCATTCCGGCAGCTAGCAAACTAGAACAGGTTTGATGGTAGAAAGTGAGAAAGTCAAGATCCTCTCATCCTGGAGGATGAGGAGGTCAGAGTAGGATGTCTAAATTTACTATTTAACAGAAAAAAAAAAAGTGTTTTTTGTGATGAAGCAGTTCTGTGTGTGGCCAGGTGAGTAGCTGGCTGAGAACAGGGTGAAGGTGAGATCAAGGCACACAGTGGTTCATTTTTGCCGAAGCAGTGTCACCTAATATGATAAACAGAAAGACCTAGTTTTAGAAGGGGTCCTTGAATTGGTGACGAGTGGATTGATTTAGAATAATTCATACATGGAAACAACGACATGAATTTTATAAAGCCAGAAAAAGAATGAATTACATATGTAATAAATACAATTAAAATATAGTTGGTTGTATTTTAATTTTAGTCCCTCCTTGATAGGAAACTGGGGTAAAACCCTAAGCCAGGTGTGGCTGGGAGCTGTATTTTTGCTCTTGAGCTTGGATGTACTTCACTCTCACTTTTCTTCTTTCCTTCTCTGGAAATGAATTATTCGCTCATTGTGGGTCGCTTTCTATTCTGTGGCCAGTCTGCATGGGTATTGTCACTTCCTTTAATCAATGCTTTACTTTCCCTTACTGTCTTCAATATTTAACAAGGTTTATATTGTGCTTGCTGTGTACCTAGTGCTATTCTAAGCAGTTTACAAATATTAGCTCATGTAATCTTCATAACAGGCCTAATGAGATATGGGTTAGCCCCTTTTTATAGAAGAAACTAAAGCACAGGAGCACTATGCTCGTTCTCTTTCTCTTCAAGTTCAGTTATATGCACAAAGCCTTCCATGGCTTTTGGCATTCTGTGTGTCCCTGACCCTAACTTGCCACTGCACGGGTCCATTCTGTGCTGAAACACCAGACACTCTTTTGGGTGTATATTCTGTAAAGTAACGGCCATAGCCAGTTATTTTCCTGAAAATGACTTTTCTTTCTGTGCATTTTGCTTTTACTTTGTGATGTAGACAGGACTTTGGCTTCTAGGCTAAATACTTAATTAAAAAGTCTCTTCCACTTAGCAGAAGTTGCTGATTTGTGATATTCCCTGGCTGGCATGCTCGAACACTCCCTCAGCGGGTGGGAGAAGGATTTTCTTGTTTTAACAGTTTCAAGCCAGGTGTCTCTGAAATGTACACATCTGATTAATTTTCTCTTTTGTGATGGGATAGTAAAATATCAAAACTGGAGAAGATCTTAGAGATCATTTTAATTTAGCCTAGTTCTTTTAAATTGACAAACAAGGTCACTCAAGATCAGAAAAGTGAAGCAACTTCTCTCTACCTGAAATTGCTGTGACAGAGCCAGAATCTCGGTCTCCTTAAACTCAGGTCAATTTGCTTTGCCCCATGCCACACTGCCTCCCATTAAAGAAGGAAAATTTCTTTCATTTGAGACAGATTCTAACTTTCCCCAGGTTGTTGGTGGCTAATGGTTCCTGTACATTCATTAAAGTAGTTGGATAATGAGTATTTCTTTAGCAAACTGCTTATGGGACTTCTGGGTAAGGTAAATGTGTTCTGAAGAATCCTGGACATTTTTAGGAGTCTTTGAAAGAGGTGTTGGGGATACTTGTAAGAAAATAATAGGGATTCAAGGATGGAAGACAGCCTAAGAAGGAAGTAGAGTTTAGTATTAGTAGCCTGAGAAATCTGCATTAAATTAAGGACAGGAGGCTGTTCTTTAAATATTAGGGTGAAATGAGAATTTTTTAAGTGAGAATTTTAAACAAGTCCTTTTCTTTTTATATTTTGCATAATGTGGAATAAAGGAAACAGTATAGGTGCTGATTCTTGATTTCATGTCACTCCACAGCATGGCAGTAGTGCCACACATGTTGTTTCTGAGGGAGCTCCTCAGAGGGGAGGGGTTTGAATTGGGACATTTAGCCCAGGACATCAGATGCTCAAAACCAAACCTGAATGGAGCCACAATTGCTAATGTAATTCAGACTCGAGATTCTCTGATGCTCTGTGTAAAAATGCTGGCATTGAGCAGGCCATGGTGGCTCAGTGGCAGAGTTCTCACCTGCCATGCCAGAGACCCGGGTTCAATTCCTGGTGTCTGCCCATGCAGGGAAAAAAAAAAAAAAATGCTGGTATCACTGGTTCATTTGGGAGAGCTGCTAGGAAGGGGACATTTTGATCAGAGACTGAAGGGATGGATTTTGAATGCAGATCAGAAATGTATTAAAATTTCCCAACATTCGCAAAATTAGGAGAAGGGCCTCATTTATGAGTCAGATGGCCTTGTTTTCTAATGCTAAGCTTGTCAAGATAAAAAGTAGGCTGTAGGGAGAGTCCTTCAGAGCCATCCAGGGACATAAAAACAGGGTACACTTGAAAGAAAGCATCTAATGCAAAACCAAAATATAACTGGACTATTATTTTGAAACTGAGAATTCCCTAATAGTGTAGTAAATATTGACTATATTTTGAATATTTTGTACTGAAGGTGAATGGGGGAAAAGTACTTCTGAACAAGTGGGGAAGAGCCACAATCCTATGGTTGTAGGACTCAGTGGGGGAAAAACATTTCTGTTTCGTATTATATTCCAAATACAACCAGTATTTTCTGTAATCTAAGGTCATTGTCATATTCAAAGTAGATGGCAGAGAAACCAAGCTAAAATCAAGGTAGAAATTCTGTTGTGTACCTTAAAATGCTACAGTAGGAGTTGCTTAGGAGACAGGTTCTGAGATCAGTGCAAGAAGTAGCCAGAAGGTCTTTTACATTGTCATCTGTTGGTGCTTTTTTTTTTTTTTCACATGGGCAGGCACCGGGAATCGAACCCGGGTCCTCTGGCATGGCAGACAAGCATTCTTGCCTGCTGAGCCACTGTAGCCCACCCTCTGTTGGTGCTTTTAATCACTCTTCCTAGGTGTACATGGTGAAGCTGAAAGTGGTCTACATTTTTCAAAGTGATTTAAAAAAATATATTTGGAGGAGTGTAATGCCTGATTTGCTATTTTAGAAAGGAAGAATGTTCTCTGTTTAGACTGTATTGACTTGATAATGAAGAACTTGCCCTTGAATTAGCAGATACCCATCTGGTATCACTATTGTGTCATTTGAATTGACAACTGCTATACGGTGTGTCCTTTAAAATGGTGTTTAGACAAAATGAGAATATTGGACTCATTTTGGAGATAGGCTATGAAAACCTAATGGTGGGTGATGTTTTCCTCAGGGCAAGAAGGAAAATGGGAAATGGGGCAATTATCTCTTGTGGAGAATACAGATTAGTGAATCCAAGATGGGTCTGTTTTGATTGCGCCAGTTCAGGTAGCAGGAATGGGTGAGAGAGTCATAGAAAAATGGAACTTGCTCTTTCTTGTTTCGCTATGCCTTGATGTTCAGTACTGAAGATTTTGGTTGGCATTTTAGACCATCATGACAAAACTAAATTGTTTCAGTTGTTATGTATCACATTTTTCTTTCTTTCTTTTTTTTTAGAAAAAATAAATTCCTCAGCAACTGTATAGAAAACTGAAAGTAATCAAATCAATCATCAGGGAGATTTTTCCCCCCTCCTTTTCTCATATATCTTTATTTTCGAGTGCCTTGCCCAGACCAGGCCTTGATGGAATTCTCTTTTTACAGGAGCATCAATATCAATAAAGAAAATGAATAGCAATCAACATTAGTCACTGCTTATTAAGGGCCAAATATGTTGAAAATGTATTACTTTAATTAAGTAATCTTAGCTTAAATAATTTATTTATTTAATCCTAACTTCATTTTATGATCTGAAAACTGAGATCTAGATTAAGTACCTTGCCCAGAGTCACATAGTTTTGTAAGCAGAAGAGTTAGAATTCAAACCCAAGAACGCTGACTCCAGATCTTGTGCCCCCCCCCTTTTTTTTTCTTTTTCCACGGCCAATCTGTTGATTAAAAAATATATCTAGATTGGCCTCATATCCCTTTCCATTGCCATTACCTTGGTCCAATCCACTTTTGTCTTGGGCATGGACTAATGCAATAGTTTCGTTATTAGTCTCCCTGGTTCCCTTCTTGCCCCTCCAATTCCTTGGAGTGTTACACTTGCTTGAGATGCTTTACCCTTAGAATATCGTCAGGGCTCTCATTCTTGGTCTACAAGGCCCTCCATTAGCTCTTGGTTAGGTCTCCACATTACTGTGTGTGCTGGATGAAACTGCTATGTACCCTAGAAAAGCCATGTTCTTAATCCATTCTCAGGGGAGAGGTGCAGACCCATTGTGGGTGGGACTTTTTAAAAAAATTTTTATTAATAAAACCAATTAACATGCAATATGAACATTCTTTTTTTTCATCACATAGTTGTATATTCATCATCATGATCATTTCTTGCAATATTTGCATCAATTCAGAAAAAGAAATAAAAAAACAGAAAATAAAAGTTGTACATACCATACCCCTCACCTCTCCCATTCATTGATCACTAGCATTTCAGTCTACTAAATTTATTTTGACATTTGTTCCTCCTATTATTTATTTTTAGTCCATATGTTTTACTCATCTGTCCATAAAGTAGATAAAAGAAGCATCAGGCACAAGGTTTTCATAATCACACAGTCACATTGCAAAAAGTAGATCATTACACAATCATCTTCAAGAAACATCGCTACAGGAATACAGCTCTACATTTTCAGGCAGTTCCCTCCATCCTCTCTGTTCTGCCTTAACTAAAAAGGTGATATCTATTTAATGTGTAAGAATAACCTCTAGGATAACTTCTCGACTCTGTTTGGAATCTCTCAGCATTGAAAAAAGCCATGAAAAAGCCATTTCTTTTGTCTTATCTCTTTCTTCCCCCTTTTGGTCGAGAAGGTTTTCTCAATCCATTGGAGCTGAGTCCCAGCTCATTCTAGGATTTCTGTCCCACGTTGCCAGGAAGGTCCACACCCCTGGGAGTCATGTCCCATGTAGAGAAGGGGAGGGCAGTGAGTTTGTTTGCCCTGTTGGCTGGGAGAGAGGCCACATCTGAGCAACAAAAGAAGTTCTCTTGATGGTGACTCTTAGGCCTAATTTTAAGTAGCTTTAGCCAATCCTTTGCAAGGTTAAGTTTCATATGAACAAACCCCAAGATTGGGGGCTTGGCCTATCGCTTTGGTTGTCCCCACTGCTTGTGAGAATATCAAGAATTCTAAGGCGGGCCCTTTTGATTAGGTTGATCCCACTGAGGTGTGACTTTACTGGAGTCATTTATGAGAGGACACGGAGAGCTCAGAGTCAGAGACAATTAAAGAGAGAAAGAAAACACCCCAGGAGAAGCCAGAAGGACCCGCAGGAGCTGGTTTCATTTTGAAACCAACTCAGGAGAGAAGGACCAGCAGACGTCGCCATGTACCTTCCCGTGTGATGGAGAAATCCTGGACATGATAAGTCTCTTCAGTGAAGGCATCCTCTTGTTGATGCCGTAGTTTGGACATCTTTATGGCTTTAGAACTGTAAATTTGTAACCTAATAAATCCTCTTTGAAAAAGCCAGTCCATTTCTGATATATTGCATTCTGGAAGCTTTAGCAAACTGAAACACTAAGCTACCTGGGAGTGTTTTAAACACACAGTGTTGGAGGCCCCATGTGTGAAGAGTCTGATTGACTAGATGTGAGTGTGGGATCTGGGCGTCTGGGTTTTTGATCAGCCAGGTTTGGGAAAGTCTTGTTCCACAAAGTGTGTTCTGGTGAATATTAGTTTCTACTTGGAAGATATGGGAACTACTCTTGGCCTTTTTCTTTAACTCAAAGGAAGGCCTTACAGTTTAGTTCTCAAGTGTTATCTTGGAGCATAACTGATGAAAGTTGCTGTGCTAGATCTGAACTTAATGAAGGAACATTTTCTCTGGATTGCTCATTAAGGCTTTGGTTAACTTTTTGTGTAATTGAGAAACTGCTCAGCTGAGGGAGAGAATGAATCGGTCTCTAGGTGATTGACAGAATTTTCAGTGGAATTAATACCACTTTCTATTTCTTACAAGAACTTTCTTTGCTTTACCCTCTTTCATTGCCCTTATTTGGAAAAATGAACAAACGAATCCTGAAAAAAAGATAAAAATTCAAGGGCTCAGATATGAAAATGTAACTTTGAATTAAGTGCCTTATCTGTAAAAAGAATAAATTTAATATTATTCATTATTACTGTGACCCATAGGCCCAAACCTTGGGAATTTTTTTCTTCTGCCTTTGCATACTTATAAGCATATTATTTTGAACTGCACTTTTAAAATATAAGGAGTTATGAAATATTAAGATTAGTAATAAAATAATTTTTAAACTTATCAAAGTTTCAGACAGCACTAAAACTTAAAAAAAACCAAACTTTTTTTCAATAATCCTACCTCTAGAGCAAGTACTCTAGATTACGAAGTTACTATGGAATATATATATACAGACACAAAACTGAGCAGCCTGTCTGAAGTGCTTCATATATGTGAGAGAAGGAGAATGAATCATAGTTTAATTTTTAGTTATTTTTATCACTACCATTTATACCAAATATTTCAGATATTTCTGATGTGATTTGAAATTATTTAATTGTACCTCATTTATATGCATAAAATGAATAAGGTACTATTATATTCAATTTCTTTATTCTGTTAATTTCATCATATCTACTGCAATAATTTACTGCAGTTTTGATTTTTCACCCAACTTATACAGAAGAGGATATTATATTGAAGTTCTTTTTGGCATGTTTCTAAGCTCAGCAAATATAGAAACTGAGGTGTTAAATTTCAGACAAAAATAGAACTCATCAGCCTTATTTTGGAAATTTCTTCTCATTCATGCAAGGTGATCCAAGTAAGATCTTTAGCTCTGCCCTCTGCTGGTCATTTCAGATTATGCAAAGGCAGTTCTCCGAATATTCCTAAATTTACTGTTGTTGGAAGACATTTTAAAACTGCAGTGGTATAAAATATATCACTGGAAAACTAACCGTAATGGTTCTCATTTTTAAAATTCTTTCACTTAAATGAATTTTTTAAATGGAAAGAAATGGAAGGTTCTTTATATTGCTCAAGAATATAGGATTTGTGGTTTTCTTTTCCCAAGTACAGACTAGAAACAAATATGGGTATTGTTAAGGTTGTCATAACATTAGAGGCTATAATCAGATGTCTAATGCTGATAAAGTTAAAGAATTTGTTGGACTTGCCTGACACAACACTTTCCTAGGTGACATTCCAAGTACCCGAGGCACTTAAAACCCTCGACATCTCTGTTAAGCTTTAGATTATAACACATCTTAATTTTCACACAAAACAGGGTTTCATTAAGATGAATTCACTAAAGGATTATCTTCTTTAAAGGATGAATTGCTATTGAAATAATCTTTCACTTTTAGGCATTTGCAGTAAACATTGTATAGTAGCGTATATAAAGATATAAAGATCGTGGATGCCTCAGATATGATGGTCTACAAATGAAAACTGGAGAGCAGCTATCCAGTAGCTATGGTCAACATATATTCTTTATCTAAACATCAGTCTCTTCTGTACCTAAGTGTAAAATGACTATTGATTAAACCAGATATCAGTCAATCCCATGTTTTCCTTAGTCAGGGACAAGAAACAGTGTCTGTAAGGGTGAAGGAAGGGTTCACAAGGTAAAAGCAAACGTAACACACAATTAAGGCATATCCTGCTCACAGTCTTCTTAGATCATGTCTTTAAGTTCACATTCACATTTAATAATAATTTGAGACTAAAATCCAGCTGAAGAGTACTGAGCTAGGTCATGAAAATTGATTTTATTTCCAAACCCTGTTATTAAATTGTGTGACCTCCCTGATGGGAGACATGAAATTGAACTAAATATCTCTAATGACTCTCAATAGCAATGGTTTCCATATTTTGAGCCCTTTCTTTGCTAACAGTATATATGACACATCATTTGATCCTTTTAATAGCCTTTGGAGTGACAATTAGGTCCATTTTAGAGAGAAGGAGACTGGACATAGTCATTAGCAGAGTAGTAATACAAAACCACGTCTTTTGGACTCTGAAATGCCTGCTCTTAACCACTGTGTCTATTAGAAGTCTCTGAATCTATTTTAGAATAACCCTTATAGACTATAAATTTGAAAGTGTTAGCATGTCACAGGTGTGTTCAAAGGCTATGGCACAAGTTCTATCAGAAGCCTATATTTTGTCAGTAGCTTCAGAAAATAATACTAGTAGAAACAAGATTATGTTAATAATGATTTTTCCAGTGTTTTACACGTTTTTTTTTCATGTAAAACCAGAATCTGGGTTTACATGAACCCAATATTGATAAATTTGCTGGTTCCTAAATCCCAATTGTTAAATTAGTGTAAGAACCTTACCAGGGCTTAGAATTTGAACCTGTCTTTGTGGGATACATGATCATTGTATAACAGCGTTCTATTTTGTAAGTAATAGAGCTCATCACACATCCCTATCTCTGTTCCAGTTTGCTTCCTGTGCTATAAGTTGTTGGTGACAAATTTTAAGGTTGAGGCTTAAATTATAGCTTCTCCTTTTGTGAAAAGAGACTGAACAGGCAGCTTTAGTATATATGTGCTACTTCTGCTTGGTATGTGTTTTCCTGGAGCAAATTTTCAAACTCCACATCCATCTAACACCTTTGAAAAAAAGGTCTTCTGTGTGAAGTCTGGATTCTGAAGGAGGGGAATCTTATAAAGTCATTAATGCAGTTTTCAATAGCACTTCCTTCTGCTTAAGACAGTCTTCCTTTTAGGCATTTTGACACCATCCCTCCCCCTTCATGTTGCTTGTCAGAATCTAATTATAACAGTGAATTGCTGAAGAGTGAAATATATCTCTTGTTGAGCAGAACTGTCTATGTGGCACCAGTGGGGAGACCAATGAGCTTTAAAAACGAAAATTTTATTGTGATAACATATACAACACAGAATTTCTCATTTTGATCCCTTATACAGTTCAGTGATATTATTTACATTAAAAGTATTGTGCTAACATTACCATCATCCATCACCTCAAACAGCGCCTCTGTACCCATGAAACAATAACTGCCCATTGCCTCTCATCCCCTTTCCTGGGTCCTGGTAACTTGTAATCCACTCTTGGCCTGTGAACTTGCCAATTCTAGCTATTTAATATACAAGAGATAATACAATGTTTATCCTTTTGCGTTCGGCTTGTTTCACCTGCCCTGATGTCCTCAAGTTTCATCCATATCATAGCATGTATCAGCGAATATTCTTTTTACGGCTGGGTGATATTCCATTGTCTGGATATGCTACTTCCTTTTGTTTATTCATTCATCTGCTGATAGATACTTGGGTTGGCCAAGGAGCTTTTTAATCAGTGACACTGTTTTAAATTGCTGCCTCCTCTCAACACTCTTATTCTTTTTTTTAAAATAAGCAGTTACTATTGTGTTATCTGACATTTAGTTTATACATAATTTTCCCCTCCATCAAATTCTGTCCTGATCCTCTGCCTTCTTCAGGCCCAGTTTGAACCTATACACCCTACTCTGGGCCCTTTTGGTACTATGGTACCATTTTTAAAAATATGAGCTATTTTTTTCTAAAAAATTATTTTCACTTCTTTCCCTTAAATCAAAACTGGCTTCCTTTTGTAACACCATAGTTGTTTGAAATCCACTCCATTGTAGGCCTTTCCTTAAGATTTTCTAATCTCATAATGCCAGGGTGTGTTTAAGTTCCATATATTTGAGTCTTTGCTTTTGCTTCCAAATTTGTTACAGCAGTAATATCACACAGTAGCTCACAACAGTCCCTCTGCTTCCTGAACCTGCTCATATATAGCTCTGCAACCCAAATAAAATGGTCTTATTGCCTGTCCCTCTGCTTCAGGTGTGAGCTGGGAGAATAAGTACTAATAAAAACTTAAGTCTTGCTAGAACCAGTTTAGAAAATTCTATTTCTGTCATCCTTGCTTCTCTGCTAAATAGATACATGCAGAGATAAGCTTGCTACTACCTTAGCATTTCTCAGACTTTTGGCCTTCTGGAGTTTCCACTGTGCTACTAAGCCCTTCTTGCTCCCTTACTCAGAGCTGTTAGAGATATAGAACAGCATAAAATAATGGGAACAAAAATCCACTAAACTTTCAAGTGGCACAGTCTGAGTTGCCTGCTTACTCCTTACTGCTTGCCAGACATTCGTTTCCCACAATCGTTGCCTGCTGTTGGCCTTTTCCTGTTTCAAATACCTTCTTTTCTCCTCAGCAACCATTCTACTCAGTCTGAACTGTGATCAACTCTATCTCTAATTTTTATTGTGAAATTTGCAGTTTTTTGTGAGCTTCCTCAACTTACCTCTTCTTGTGAAATTACTAGAAACATCGTTTCTACTTCTCTACCAATTTTTAGGCTATTATTATCTAATTTGTAGTCCCATCAATGTACTTAAGATATTTCTGAAAAACTATTTATGTTCCCTTGTTTTTGAGAATTTACTTTAATTTACTTCTAGTAGGATTTGATGCAATTAACCACTACTTCTTGAAAACTCCTCTTCATGTGACTTGCTGAGAAACATTTTTTTCCCTTCTTCTTCCTGCTGCTAAAATGTAGATGTTTCCCAATGTATAGTCCTTAGATTTATCCTCCCTTCCCCGTGCTCTCCTCATTATCTTTATGTAGACATTTGTATGTGCATATTTACTTAGGTTTCAATCTAATCCCTTTTGCCAGCTCTGATTGTACAACTCTGCCTGCTAAAAATCTCACCTGGGTGTTCCACTGGCATCTTAGATTAAACATATTTCAAATGAGATTCCTTCTCAAAATTTCATCCAGTAGTCCTTCTTACTGAGAGTGGCATGACTATCTTCTCTTGCATGTAGGCTCAAAACCTTGGAGCCTTCATTGATGGTACTCTTGTCTCTCATCCATATCAAGTCTGCCTCTCCAGCACCATTTTGGTTTAGGTCTCCTGCCTGGATTTGTCTCTCCACTTTCAGTTTCACTACTAGTTATGAGTCATTTTTGCAATGACCAGGACTGATTTATTTCACTTTAATTCTCAAACATCATTCAGGGTTCTCCATTCCTACTGAATTTAATATACTCCTTGACTACACTGAACGCTCTCCACACTCCCAGCTTCTCTGGTTTGACTTTCCCTGCTTGGTTACTCAAACTTCCTGTTCTCATGCACAACCCCCAATTTTCTGTTTCTCTGATGTGCTCGTTTAAAGCTGTTATGTACCTGAGAAAACATGCTCTTTTTTCCTAATCCAATCTTGTGGGGGTAGACCTATTGTTTAGGGTGGGGGCTTTTGATTAGGTTGATTCCATAGAGATGTGACCCACCCAATTGTAGGTGGAATTCTTTTTTATTAAGTTTTTTTTCCATAGAGATATGATCCACTCAGTAGTGGGTGGAACCTTCTGATTAGGTGGTCTCCATGGAGATGTATCTCTACCCATTCAAGGTGAGTCCTTTAAGAGGGAACCATTTTGGAAAAAGCTCAGAGCCTGGAAAAGTTCAGGGACATTTGGAGATGCAAAAAGAAAATGCCCCCAGGCAAGTGGTTTGAAACCAGAAAACAAAGGACCAGGAGACACCAGCCACATGCCTTCTCAGCTGACAGAGGTGTTCTGGATGACAGTGGACTTTCTTAAGTCAAGGTATTTTTCTCTGGAAGCCTTAGTTTGGGCATCTTGTGGTCTTAGAATTGTAAACTTGTAACCTAATAAATCCCCTTTATAAAAGCCAACTTGTTTCTGGCAGCATTAACAAAGTAAGACACCTAATTTGCTGATTTGTGTTTTTTACTGAATGCTTTTTATCCATTGTTTAGTTTTTGGCATATTAATTTTCCAATTTTTTAAGTTTCAAATTTCATTTTCAGATACTTTTCTTCAAGGAAGGTTTTCCTGATGACCTTAAGCAGAGAGTATTTTACTTTATTTTGAATTACCATAGCACAGGTACTACCCTGAGGTACAAATGCTATAGTGTGGGGTTTTGACTGAAGAGCTGTTGGGTTTTGAATCTAGAAATACTTAAATTTGATACCTGACTTGATCACTCTGTGGCTACATGACTTGAACAAGCTATTTATCTTATTTGAGCCTCAGTTTTTTTTTTTTTCATCTATAAAATGAGCAAAATAAAATGGATTTGGGTCAGGATCAAATGAAATATTAGGCATTTAGGTAAGAGAAGTACCATTTTAAAATGTATGGTAGAGTCCCCAGGTGGGCTTGAATTTTGGCCTTGCCTTGAACTTACTATATGATTTGATAGGATCACTTGTCCTCTGTGAGCCTTCATTTCCTAAGTAAGGTTGGGGGATTATTAAGTGGATTGTAAAGTGGCAGTAGAATGCCCGATATATCCTGGGTGCTCAGTAAATACCAACACCATTGTACTATGGCTGTTGTTAGTGTATTCATGCCAGAACATTTCCAGGCACGGTCAAATATCATCTCATTTAATCTTGTTTAGTTCTCAGAGGGACCCCCTCCAACCTTCCTGCCATGAGCTGGTTGTAGTATCATTTTATAGACAAGGAAGCGAAGTTTCTACAGCCAGAAAAAGATGGAACTATGTTTGGAACTCAGAATTTGCCTGGCTTAAGTTTCATGTGTGTTTTGTTAGATTACAATCAATCTAGCATGTAGTAGGGCATTCAGTGTGTGTTAATGCACAAGGTCTAGCTCTGAAGATAGAAACACACAAAAAATAGTTACTAGCTCCACATCTTAGAAACCTTATGGACTCATTGGGAGTAGAGAATGGGAAGGCACAGTTTAAAAAAGGAAATTGCTGGTACAGATATTACAATGTGCTGTTAAAAACACAAAAGATGAATCAATTAATTCTGCCTGGGAACGTGGAATAAGGCCCCTCTCTAGAGAGATGGCATTTGAACCAGCAGTTGAAGGTTAAGTAGGAATTTGTTTGGAAAAAAACTGCCACTTTACAATCCACTTAATAATCCCCCAACCTTACTTAGGAAATGAAGGCTCACAGAGGACAAGTGATCCTATCAAATCATATAGTAAGTTCAAGGCAAGGCCAAAATTCAAGCCCACCTGGGGACTCTACCATACACTTTAAAATGGTACTTCTCTTACCTAAATACCTAATATTTCATCTGATTCTGACCCAAATCCATTTTATTTTGCTCATTTTATAGATGAAAATTTCATTTCGAATTAGCTAAATGAAAAAGGCAACATATTCTTGGGAGAAGAACTAATTTCTTCTTCAAAGTTATGGGGCTCTGAAAGATTCTGTACACTCCAGAAATGGTGAGCAATCCAGGGTGGCAGAAACAAAGGGTAAAGGAGAGGGAGGAGACAGTGATGGGCAGATAATTTAGTGTCCCCATCATTATGGCTTCTCTCACATAACAGATCAGCTGTCTAAATGCTATCTCAGGATCACTGGAGATCTAAAATATTTTCATTAGCAGGAGATAAACGTGCTCATCTTTGCTCTAGATGAGGTTGGTGTGCTGTGTTATGGAAGATAAGCTATAGGAATGGAGACTGGGGATGGAACAATGGGCGTAAGCAGCTGGGAGCCTGATGTGGTTGGAAAGAATGAGAAGCTAATTCTAGAGACATATCGGAGATGGAAATGATTGGTTTTGGTGACACATTGCATATAGGAGGTACAGGGTTGTCAGAGAGCAAAGATTAAAGTTTAAGATACTAATGGGAGATGCTTTATTAAGTCATAATTTTAAAATAATTCATACTCAAAATTTTTGATGAACAATTCACCATATGTCCATATGAGGACTTCTTAGCTGCATCATAAAGAAAGCTGACCATCTGGATACTGGCACTTAAGTCTAATTAGATGTTATTTTTTTAAAATAGTGGCTAAAACTAGGGGTTTTTTATAAATGTGTATTACCCTGAAAAGAGCCATATGCAGAGGGAATTGCTTAGCTGGGTCAGAGGCAGATGAAAACCATTTGTTTAAATTCAAATCAGGCACCATTTTATGATATTTTATTTTAGGATACTTAAAATTTATTGATTATGTGCTCAAGATGCAAATCTTTGCAGAGGAGTTTCTTTTTAATCCATCCTTGTGGTTCATGTTGCATTTTCAAAGGAAGCGCTGGGGAGGTAATGCTGAGTCAGGAAAACTTCAGTGGTGGCAGAGGCACGAACGGCAGGTTTTAGTTTGAGTTAGAGGCCAGGAGCTTGCTTCACAGGAGGGCATTTTTCTTTTTCATACGTCCAACAGCAGAATTAGAGTAGGCTAAAGCTGGCAGGCTGGGGGTCCTAGTTGGCCCTGGGATGGCGAATGACATAATTCACTGTTGTGGCGGGGAAGGCCTTATGCAAAGTAGAAAAGGTCCATCGGGACGTGTCTTCAGAAGAGATAAAGCAAAATGATATGACCAAGGAGATGGAATTTGAACATCTGCAGGTTAGTAGGAATAACTGAGGAAGTTTGAAATATATGTTAGATTAATAGACACTATCTTTAATTGTCTGAATAATAATACATGGGAAAAACAAGAAGAAAATTAAGATCTAGAAATAAACAGATTTACTTTCCTACTTGAGCAGCGTTTTGAAAAGTTTAGAAATAGTGGAGAACAATAGAATTATTCGATTTTAAGTTTGTTTATGCTTTAAGTTTGTTACACTTGCTGAAATTGGAAAATGGAAGTTAAGAAGGTCCCAGAAGGCATATGACTATTGACTTTAGAAAACTATAGATTTATAAACTCTGGATTTATAATGGCTTGCTTTGTTTAATATGATGAATTTTTACATTTCCCCAATGATGCTGTTCTGTTTGCTAATACTTTACATGATGGCCATCTTCTGAAGTTGTAGAGATGTTTATACTTAATAACATTTCTCAGTGTGTCTAGTATAAAGTGGTTGCTCACAATTAATTATTCCCAAGAACTGAAATCGGTGGGAATGTGTGACTTCATTAAAATAGTGCTTTCTTAGTCATCATTCTGTAAGTTTAATGCTTTCCTTGAATTGTCAGTCATTGAAAGATATAGTAGCTTCTATTATGACTGTATTGCTATATTGTATAATTTGTTTTCACTTTTTTCAGAAGAAACATTGTCATAGAACATTCATTTGTCAGTCTCCATCCAATCCAATGACACTAAATACTTTATGTCTGGGTTATTTTTAAGGTGGATTAGTGAATGATTGTAATATTAATTGTTACCAGTGACTGTACTGTTACTTTTTATTTTCCGCTAGATATTGAGGCACCATGGCTTGCCAAAATTATCTCGTAACATCCCCATTTTATAGTTGGAAAATTGAGAGTCAGGGAGAGTTACTTCTCAAATAAGAGTAGGAAGCAGGATATAAAAATTAATTTTTTTAAAATTCCAAACGTATCCTCCTAATTGCAACAAGAGCTCACATCTCTTATTTCATTTTTGTTTTTTTGGCTGGATAATGCTAGAATGCAAAGTTAAATTCAATGATTTTTTCAAACCAGTATTTCTAAAGGCCTCTGTATGAATTCTGTGTATTACAGGAAGGCTTATATGTTTAGTTGGGGGTCGGAGAACTTTGCTTACTTTTTCTGTATTTACTATGACCTTGGACAAGTCACCTGAGTTTTGTGGGTGGTGTCAAAACATTATTGATGCTATATAATATTATATAACAATCAAAGTTGGTTAGTTACGTTTCCTCTCTAGTGTATGTTTAGGAGACATTTAGAGTTAAGAGTTTTTTACTTTTTTTTTTTTAATGGCAAGGTTATTAGATACGAAGTTGAAGAGCAATGATATTTTGAATATAGGTCAAATACTTAAAAAAAACAAAACAAAATCAACCTTCTGTGTCTCCTTCCACCATGCCCAAATTTACTTCTCCTGCTAAGAGGCTCTCCATAGATACTTTCTGTACTTGCTTTTCAGGGCATTGCTGATACAGGGCACCTATGCACCTGTCTTGCAGTCTGTCCTGATTAATTACTGATGAATTTCCTTCTGAACCCTAATGAGTGCCTTGTTTTGTTAACATTTTCTTAAAGTCTTTAGTTGATGGAATGTTAGGCTGAATATTGCTAATTTAAATATTTTAATTCAGATGTAACATCTCTTGAGATTTGAAATAGTTAATGCTATGTTTGTATGTTTAATGTTGTATTTGATGCTCATTCTTTGGTATATTAATTCTTATGCGCCTTCTCATGGGAATATCCCCAATCAAATGTTATGGTGGTTATGGCTGGCAAAGAATTCATGTTAAATTCTTTCCAGTTGATTTCTTCAGTATTTGGAATAGCAGAAGTCATAGTATGACCAATCACAGTCTCTATAGAGATAATCAGAAACAGGACTACACTATTTCCAATTTCCTATCTTTAGTTTCTGTGGGAATAGCTTAAGCACTATAGAATATTTGTATATATTCTTTAATCAGGAGCCAACAAAAAACGTTTTCAGAAAAGTCATTATAAAAACTTTTCCCTCCAGTCTGGCTGCTTTGTCTCATTTCCTTTAATCCTGGGAATGTAGGTTATTTGCATTATGTAGCTGATGGCAGAATGCTCCTGTGATACAATAAAGTCAGGGACTTATAAGAAATTTTGAGAAGTTGGTCTGTTTGTCCAACTAATACAAAATTATAATGACTGCCTTTTTATGTGGTTTTCTAAGTGGACCCCATGACATTTATGTTTATGTCTGTTCTCCATCTGATACACTGGGGTTTGAAGTGTGTTGCTATAACCTCATTAAAAATGAAATTTATTATATCGGTGTCCTCCATAGGACCTCTAAAGAGCTGGGAGATGTTCTCCTTTTTTTTTTCCAGGCTGAATACTTTTTTCATTGCTCTTATTTCTAATTTAGTTTTTCTATTGGACAATTACAGCCCCATTCTCAAAAAACTTGAACCATCATGTTTCTCTAATTTTTTTGTTTATGGATTTCAAAATGATATGTCTCACACATCTGAGTGTCAAGTGGTATTTCGTTTTGATTTCATGTGAGAAGTAGAAGGCTAGTGAAATAACCTAATAGGATCTTCAAAGTGAAAGAGACCTTATTGCAAATTCATAACCAAGCCGGGGAGCCCCTCTACACCATCACTGTAGGCTCCGGCTGAAGAATGTGGGAAGATCCCATTCCATTTATGGACATCTCAGCCTGACATTATGGTTTTTAGTTTTAAGGACCAAAACAACAACAGAAAAGTAACCACGACAGGGAAAACTGAAGTCAATACCAAAAGAGAACATGTATGTGTTTGTATACATGTATACAATTAATTCTTGTTCACTGAAAGTATTTGAACATTTGTAAAAACCCAGGGTTACTTCCCCCTACATGGGTCATGACTTTTAGAGAAAAATAGTCTCCCTGACCATATGGGACATGACTCCCAGGGATGAGCCTGGCTCTGGCATCGTGGGATTGAGAATGTCTGTTTGAACAAAACGGGGAAAAGAAATATAACAAAATAAGCTTTCAGTGGTTAAGAGATTTCAAATAGAGTTGAGAGGTCATTCTGGAGGTTACTCTTATGCAAGCTTCAGGTTACAAATATGCAGATGTTAGAAATTGTCATGGCATGCCAAGCCCCAACTAACGGTATTTTTGAAAACCCTAAAGAAAACCCAGAGCTCTATCTAAGACTTATAAAAGTTTTACTTACTCAGTTCCTTTTTCAGTAACTTAAAACCTCCAGATTGTTCCAATGCCACATAAGCTCTGAAAATTAGACATACCAGTCTCTCCTAGAGCATCAGCTAATTGCATTCCCCTACCCCATTACGTCAATACCACCTTCCAACATGAAGACGCTAGAATGGTAGTTGCTCAGATATCCCTGATGATGAGAGAATGGTCACATGAGAGGGAGGAGTTGTAATAAAAGAGAAGTTAGGATTTAACAAATGATTGTGACTACTGAATCATATATAGATGTTTCTCTTTAGTTTCTAGTGTATTTGAACAGCCAGTAGGAAATACCTGAAATTGTGGAACTTTAACTCATACTATACTTTGAAATTTTTCTCTATAACTACTTTTTAAATTATACTTGAAATTCATCACTTTTTGTATATTTTGCAAAAAGATGTTAAAAAAAACCCCCAGAGTTGTAGCAATATTGATGTTTCTACTCTCTCTTGATCTTTTATATATATTTTTCAATTCCTCTCAGTGAATAAGAGTTATTTATATACGTGTGTGTGTGTATATACATACACATGTCCTCTTTTAGTATTATCTTCAGGACCAGGTGTCTTCATTGGTTAATTCTATCAATTTTATTTTTTTTATTTTTTTTATTTCACATGGGCAGGCACCGGGAATCAAACCCAGGTCTCTGACATGGCATGGAAGCATTCTTGCCTGCTGAGCCACCGTGGCCCGCCCAATTCTACCAAATTTTAAAGAAGAAATACTACCAGTCCTACATAAGAAAATAGAGGAGGGAGTACTGTCTACCTTATTTTGAGGCCAGGATTACCTAGATACCAAGCACCAGACAAAATCATTAGAAAACCTTACATAGCATCCTTCCTGAACCTAAATAAAAATTTTCCTAACAAGACATATATTGATTTAGTCCATCAATATAGTCAAAAAAATACAAAGTTGGCTTAACATTTGAAAAACAGTAGAATAATAAAGAAGAAAATTATGTAGTTATCTCACTGGGTGTAGAAAAACACTTTGACAAATTTCGACACCCATTTATAATAAAAATTCTTGGTAAATTAGGAATAGAAGGGAATGGTCCCACCTTGATAATGACACCTATGTAAAGCCTACAGCTAGCATTAGGTTTAATAGTGATAGATTGAGTGCTTTCTTTCTAAGAATGGGAGCAAGGCAAAGATGATCCTTCTCAACACTGTTCCTCACCATTTAATTGGAGTTTCTAGCCATTGCCTGAATGCAAGAAAAGAAATAAACGGCATGGAGACTGCAAAGGGAGAAGTTAAACTATCTCTGTGCAAATGACATGATTGTTTATGTAGAAGATTCTGAGAACTATACAAAACAGCCATTAGAATTGACATAAATTTAGGAAGGTTCTGGAACAAAAGTAAAATTTTTTAGAAAGGATTGCATTTCCTTGTACCAGCAACAAAGAAGTAGAAAGTGAAATTGAAGAAACTATCATTTAAAATTGCATCAAAAACATGAAATAGGTAGGGATCAATTTAATACGATATGTGCATGACCTATCGAATGAAAACTACCTCCTACCTACTAAGTAGGTAGGAGCGGTACCTAAATGGACTGGAAGAGCAATAATAAGATGCCACTTCTCACCAGATTCATCTATAGATTCAACACAATCCCAATAAAAATCCCAGCAGGCATTTTGTAGAAATTGAAAGCCTGATTTTAAAATGTTTATGGAAATGCAGTGGATGTAAAATAGCTAAAATAGTTTTAGAAAAGAACAAAAAAGTTGGCAGGCTTACAGATACTCCTTGATTTCAAGATGGGCATAAGGATAAACATACCGATAGATCAATGGAACAGAATAGGAATTCCAGATGTGAGTTTATATTTTAGTGTGTGTGCCAGGGTAATTCAGTGTTTTTTTTGTTTGTTTTTTTTTTTAACTTTTAATGGGTCATGCAACTTACCTATAGAAAAGTACACAAGAATAGTTCAATAAATTGTCACATTGCACGTGTAACTCTTACTGCATTCAAGAAATAGAAAACTGATAGAATCTCAGAAAATTCCTGTCATTCCACCATTCCTTGCTGTTGAATGAAGGTGATGAATGACCTGACTTTTATGATAAACGCTTCTTTGCTTTTCTTTATGATTTTGTGATCTTAATAGGTAGTCCTAAAAAATGTGGTTTAATTTTACCTATTTCTTGAAAACTGTCTGGCATCTTTTACTCTACATTATGTTTGCGTGAATCGTGTTTTCATTTCATTTTTGTATAGTTTTTCACATTATATAAATATTCCATTTCTTATTGGCTATTCTGCTGTTGATGAACATATTTGTTTTCTTTTCTTTTGGTTGATTACAAATTCTCATTCATGTCTGTTGATGCACATGTACACATGTGTCTTGGGTATATACCTAAGAGTAGAATTTCTGGGTCATTCTTAGCAGCATTATTCACAAAAGCCAAACAGTGGAGGCAACCCAAGTGTCCACCAACAAATGAATGGATTTAAATACAATATGGTATATACTCAATGGATTATTATTTAGCCATAAGAAAGAATGAAGTTCTGAGACATGGTGCAATATAGGTGAATCATGAAAATGTTATGTTGAGTTAAATAAACAAGGCACATAAGGATGGATACTGTATGATGTCATTTATGAGATATCTAGAAATAAAAATTTTGTAGAATCAGAAAGATCAGAGGTTCTTGGGATGAGAGGAGGGGAAAAGGAGAAGTTTTTGCTTGATAGGTAAAGAGTGTAAAATCAATATGTAAAGGAAAAAACTGTAAATAGTATTGCTGGATCATAAGATATGCCCTTGTTTGACTTTATAAGATGTGACTAAATGCTTCTCCAAAGTGGTTTTATTTCAATTTATAGTCCCATCAGCAGTGTAGGAGAGTTCCCATTGCCCTGTATTCTTGGCAACTTGGGTATTGTTAGTCTCTCTCTCTCTTTTTTATTGTAACTGTTGATGAATATGTCATGTTCTCTCACTGTGGTTTTAATTTAACTTTCTCTGATTATTAATGCAGCTGATAATTTTTTCATGTGTTCATTGGCCATTTATGTATTCTCCTTTATAGAGTTTCTTGCTCATTTTTCTAAGGGTTGATTGTGTTTTTCTCAGCAACTGTAGCAATTCTTCATATGTTATAGACTCAAAGCCTTTGATATGCTTTTTTACTTTCTTTATTGTGTCTTGATGATTACTTTTAATGTAGTTGAAATTATCAGTCTTTTTCATTTATAGCCAGCATATCGTGTCCACTTTTTAAGAAGGCTTTGCCTGCACCACAGGCAAGAAGATACCCTCCTCTATTACCTTCCAGAAGCATTGTTGTTCTGTTGTTTATATTTAATTCTATAATCCTTAGAAGTAAATTTTATGTTTGTGAGCGAGAGGTCAACTTTCTTTTTTGCCCCTTATGAATATGCAGTTGACCCCACTTCATTTATTATAAAGGCTCCACCACAATGTTTTTCAGGGCCACCTTTGCCATTAATTGTCTGTCTATATTGATGAGAGTCTGTTACATGGCTCTGTCTTCTGTTCCATTTTCTGCCTGTATATCTTTACACCAGTATTAGAGTGATTAAGTACTGTTGCATTATAATCTCTGGAATAGTAAGTCTCTCCACTTTGATTTTTTAAAAATATTATCTTTGCTATTCTAGGCTCTTTCAATAAAATTTTGAAAATAAATTTATATCTCACTAAAACACACACATGCACATAGAATGTTGATTAGAATTGCTTTGCCTCTAACCTTCAGTTTGGAGAAAAATGAAATAACAGACTTCAAATTTATAGACATGGTCAATCCATTCATTTATTTAGATCATGTCTAATTTCTCTCATTGAAGCTTGATAGATTTCTGCCTGGAGGTCATACATATTTGCCCATTTTATCTAATATTTCAAATTTTTTTTTGGTATGAAGTTGTTCCTATCTTCTTACTATATTTTGATGTCTATAGGATCTACATAATATTTCCTTTTCATTTCTGACATTGGTTATTTGTACATTCTCTCTTATTTATTTGATTATACCTGTCATGGATTTTCAATATTATTAGCTTTTTTAAAGGACTTCTTTTAAATTTATCTTGTTAATACTTTTATGTATGTCCTTCCTTCTCCTTTTGGATTAAATTGCTGTTTTTCTCCCCTATACTCTTGAGATGGTATTTGACTTTTTGATTTTTCAGTCTTTTCTCTTTTTAATATATGCACTTAAACCTAAAAAGAAATTCTCTGTAAATGTGACTAACTGCATTATTTTAATTATCATTCACCTAAAAAATATTTTCTAATTTTGATTTTGTCTTCTTTGAATAACAGATGATTGGGAATTATATTGCATAATTTCTAAACATGGGACTTTCTTTTATCTTTTTATTATTGATTTCTATTTTTAATTGTGCTGAGTGAACATGCCCTGCATCATTTCTGTATTTTATCATTTGCTGACATTTTCCTTATAGCTCAGGTTATGATCAATTTTCATAAATATTCTGTGTGTGCCTGAAAAGAATGCTCTTGGTTATATATTCTACTTAAGTCCATTAGGTAAATCTGCTGGTCATGTTTTATCAGATCTTCCTTATCCTTACTTTTTTTTCGATTCCAGCAGTTATTGGGAAAGTTATCTCCAGTGCAATTGTGGATATTATCTTTCTCCCCCTTATACATCTGTTAATCTTTGCTGTATATATTTTAAGGCTGGATTATTAGATGCCTACACAGTTAGAATTATGTATTTTCATAAAGAATTAAAATGTTTTCAATAAGAGACACTCTTCTATAGTGTTTTTTTTTTTTTTTTTTTGGTGCATGGCCCAGGAATTGAACCTGGGTCTACCACAAGGAAGGCGGGCATATATAGTTTTTAAGATTTTTTTTTTTGCATTATGGTTTCATTATTTGATATTAAAATAGTTATACTTACTTCCTTTAGGCCAACATTTACATAGTATATCTTTTCCTTCCTAGTACAATTAGTCTTTTATATACCTTTATTTTTTGGTTGTATCTCTTGTAAAGAGCATAGGTTTGGAGTTTGTTTTTTATCCAGTCTGACATTCTCTTACTTTTTTTTAATTCCAGTACCATTGAGTCCATTTACATTTACAATTGCTTAATGCTTTGTCTAAAATACTGTTTTATTATGAATTTTCTATTTGTCTCATCTGATCTATTACCTTTTTCTTTTGTTTCTGTTGGAGTCATCAAGTAATTTTTATTATCTCACTTTTCCCTCTGGTAGTTTGGAAATTATACACCTTTAGAGTTCTTTTTGTGTTTACCTTCAAACATGCTACATTTTTGCTGTATTTTATGCTTTAACTTCTCCCAGACAAATTAAACAACTTTAATCTTTTTAATTTATTCTATTCCCACCTTCTATGCTCTTTTATTTTAATTCTCTCTATATATCAAACATCACAAGGAATTAATTGTATTGTTTGTATTGTCGGGATTTATTTAAACAACCCATATATTTATCTTTTTTCTTGGCTTTTCCTTTCTTCCTGTGTCTCTAGGCTTCTATTTGAGGTTATTTTCTTTATGCCTGAAGAGCACCTTTTTGTATTTCCTTTGATAACAAATTCTTTTAGCTTTATTTGTCTTAAAATATGTTTCTTTCACTTTCCTTCTTGAAAATTATTTTTATAGGGTATAAAATTCTAGTAGACAATTTTAGCAATTTAAAGAGATAATTATTTCATCTTCTAGCCTCCAGTGACATTGACTCCTTAACAGAAATAGCCGAATTATTGCTTCATTGATAATAATCTGTTTTTTGTGTGTGTGGCTGCTTTTCTTTTTAGCTTTTTTTCCCAGCAGTTTTACTATGATGCACCCATGTATAGTTTGCTTTATATTTATTCTGCTGAATCTTATATGGTTTCTAGAATCTGTGACTTGTTACCTTCTTTCATTTTACAGTGTTTTCAGCCATGATTTTTCTTCAAATGATGCTTCTTTGATACTCTTTCCATGTTATCCTTTCCTCCTGGGTCTCTAATTATACATAGATTAGAATTTCTTACTAAGCCTTTTTGTTTCTTAATCTCTCTTTAGTATTTCCCTTTCTTTTGCCTCTGGGCACATTCTGATTTTTCTTTTGATCTCTCTTCCAATGCACTAATTCTTTATTCAACTGCTTCTAATCTACTAATAAGCCAAAATCCTGAGATTTTAATTGGCCATTTTATTTATCAGTTCTAAAATTTCCCATTTTTTAATGTTTCCAGTTTGCTGCTGAATTTTCCGTCTTTTCCTTTATCTTCTTGAAGAGATTGAACATAGTTATTTAAAAATGTGTCTGACATTATCTACCTCTGTATGTTTTCTATGTTGTTGTTATCTGTTTTCTATTGGTTTTCATCCATTCTTGACTTATATCCTTATGTTTCCAGTTATTTTTTATTTTATGCTGTATAAAAGACTAAGTTTATATCATCTTGCAGATAGGATTTATATTTACCTAGGGCTCTTACACTCCAGGATCACCTTGAACTCCTTTCAGGAAGCCAGATGAATTGAAATAAAATTCTTCTGCTTGGGTAGATCTGTCTACTTCTGGTTTACCTTTATTCTTAGTGTGATGACTTTATGGATCCTAATCCAAGAGGATCTACCCTCATGAAGGGCACCAACTCTAAACCCTTTCCCCTGATTAAGTGTCCTCAAACTGTCTCAGGAACCCTCAGGGAAAAAAGTGAACCCATAAGCCAAGGTCCACTCCCTAGGTCTGTGTCCTCTCCCAGAAACTGGCTTGCTAATTCTTCCTTAATTTGATAGCCCCTCATTGCCTTAAAAATATGTATATATGTACATGCTTATATGTAGATAAATCGATATATATGTACACACAACATATATTGGTTCTTATGCCTTCTTCTGCCATTACCCCATGCATTTTTATAAGGTACACATAATTTTACAGCCATCTTTTTTAAAAACATTTTTGTTGTGAAATATAATATATATATACAGAAAAACAATAAATTTCAAAGTACATTGTAGCAAGTAGTTTTAGAACAAATTTCAAAATATAGTATAGGTTTCACTTCCACCATTTCAGGTGTTTCCTTTTAGCTCTTCTAAAACATTGGAGATTAAAAAGAACTAATAGTATAATGATTCAGCAGTAATACTCATTTGCTAAATCTTATGTTCTCTGATACAACTCCTCCTTCTTTGATCCTTCTCCCACTCTTAGGGATATTTGGGCAATGACCATTCTAACTTCTTCATGTTGAAATATCAACATTATGGGGTAGGGGGATGCAACAGTTTGATGTGCTTGGAGAGACTGGTAATTCTGGTTTCAGGGCTTTTCTGGCCTAGGAACCATCTGGAGGTTTTATGTTTCTAAAAAATAAATTTAGTGAATGAAATTTCTATAGAATCTCAGATAGAGCCCTGAGTATTCTTTAGAGTTTTCAGGAATGCTGTTGGTTGGAGTTTGGTACCATGGTAATTAGCAATATCTAGCTGAAGCTTGCATAAGAGTAACCTCCACAATGACCTCTTAGCTCTACCTAAAATCTCTTAGCCACTGATCCTTTATTTTGCTACATTTCTTTTCCCCCTCAGGCAGGCAATAGTGATCCCACAATGCCAGGACCAGGCTCCTTCCCTGGGAGTCATGTCCCATATTACCAGGAAGACTTATATCCCTGGATGTCATGGCCCACATAGTGGGGAAGATAATGATTTTACTTGCAGAGTTGGACTGAGAGAGAGAGAGAGAGAGGCACCGCATCTGAGCAGCAAAAGAGCTTCTCTGAAAGTAACTCTTGGGCATTATTATAGGTAGGCTTAGCTTCTCTGTTACAGAAATAAGTTTCATAAGTATAAGACTCAAGATTAAGGGCATGGCCTGTTAACTTGAGAGTCCTTAATGTTTGAGAGAGTATCAGGAATTTCCCAGGTGGGAAGTTGAATAGTTTCTATATTTTTTATCCAGTCACTCAAGGGACTTTGCCAGTACTTTAAGAGCTTATGCCCAACATACTTTGGAATGTATCCGGTATTATATTAAGCTGTAGAGAATTGCAAGACATCATTTCCAATTCTAGGCTCCTCGTGTTTAGATTGTTTAACTAAACTAGCCAGACAGGTTAAGTTAGATTATGTGCTACAGAAAATTTAGGTTTTGGACAAAATAAACCTCTTTTCCTTAGGTTTCACACAGCAGATGAAGTTCAAAATATAAGACAATATCATCCTTTACCCAGTGTTCTGATTTACCTTAGTCCCAACCAGATCAGTTTTGTTCTTATCTTTAATGGAAGCCTGATTTCTTCTTTGGGTTCTTTAACAGTTGCTGTGTGTAGGAATACTGACTCTCAGAGCTGCAGAGCTCCTGCTCTGAGTCTTAGCTGTCACACAGGTGTCGAAAGTTCCAGGAAAATACCAGGTTATATCCATATAGCACAACAGCTCAGAATTTAGAAATAAAACTTAAAGTTCAGGAATAAATGTGACTACACAGCCATCTATTTTGACTTGGCAACATATATGACTAGATTTTATGTGGGCTTTCATATATATGATCTTAATTGCTCTTAGTTACTCCACTATATGTACATAGTATAAGATTTCATTCATAGTGCTATTTTTTGAAATTCTGCTTTTATCTATTTATTTAATTTTTTTTTCCTGATATAAGCAACACTGGGATAAATATATTCTAGTATGTGAATTTTTTTTATATCCCTGATTTTTTTTATTCCAGAGGGAGAATTTCTATAAGTTGATTGTCTGTTCGAAGGGATTAGTTTTTAGATTCTCTTGATATTCAGTTCCCTTTAAAAAAAATTTGGGCCAATTTACAATCTCACTGATCAGTGTTTGTTTTAAACATAATGTAGACAAATACTGCTTTATAGTCTCCTTAAAATTTTTCCAAGGCCTCAGGTCATCTTGGGAATTAATCTTTTTGACGTTATTCTTATTATGCTTTTGTATTTGCTATTTCTAGAACTCTTGTATTTAAGTGTGAACCAGAGATGCTTTAGGCAATTATATTTATGTGTTCTAGCTGATTAAATGGTGATATTATAGTGCTAATTGAGACAAGATTGTGGCAGAAATATAAGTGTGAAAATGATGCAATGACTAAAAAATATTTGCAGTATGTTATTTATAAAACATATGCACTGTGATTATGGCTACATAAATCATTCAGAAAAGATTAGAAAATAATGCACCAGAGTATGTTGTTGTATCATAGTAAATTAGTTTTTTTTTAATCTCCCCCCACCCCGGAAAAACAAAACACATTCTATAGGGTTGGACTATTACTTTTTATACTTAAATAATAAATTCAAATCAAAATATTATAAGTTCAATTCATTCTAAAGCTATCAGGAGGATATTTCTTTATATCCCAGCCAGTCGTATTACATATGATTTCGATTCTCACTGATTTGAAACAATTAGAGTGATTGACTCATAGAGTCAGAATCTAGAATATAGGTTACCAGAGGGCAGGGTGGGGATAGGGCATGAGAAGTTAAAACTTAAAATGTACACGGTTTCTGTTTGGAATGATGGAAATGTTTTGGTAATGCATGGTGGTGATGGTAGCATAACAGTGTGAATATGATTTACAGCACTGAAATATACATCTGAATATGATTAAAAGGGGTAATGTTATATTGTGTATATGGTAACAGAATAGAAATTTTACAAATCCGTGGTACTACACTACACAAGCAGTGTACCCTTAGTTAAACCGTGGACTTTAATTAGTAGTACAATTATAAAAATGTGCTATCATCAGTTGTGACGGATGTTTCACACTGATGCAAGGTATTGGTGGTGGGGTGTTACATGGGAATCTGTAGTTTTTCCATGAGTGTTCTGTAAACCCATAACTTCTCTAAAAAAAAAAAAAGTGAAACCACAAAAAACAAAAATGAGGCAGAACGGAAAGTGGAACCGGATGAGGCTAATCAAATATGTATCTTCTAGAACCCCCAAAACATACGGCAGGTGATTTACTAATAGTCAAAACAAAAAAGAAATCTGAGCAGCACAATTCACAATGTCTATAAGATTAAAAGGAAAATATAAACTCAAGATACCATCCAATTAATTACTTCTGCAGGGGAAGCTGTAAGATTCTAAGACCAAAAATAAATTTGTCCTTGTATCTCTTATGAAGAAGACATTGTATAATATAATGGATATTTTCAGCAACCTTCTTAGGATACATTTAACTATCTTGTTTCTTAAAGGTCACTCCCAGGCACAGTTTAGTTGTAGCGATTCTTCTGGAGACAAGTATGGCAAAGTTATGGAAAGAGCCTTCTGTTGACCTGAGAATTTATTTAACCAGTCTTGGGTAGATTTTAAAGCATAAAGAAATGGGTGAAGTGCATATTATTTTAGGCAATTTTTTTTTCAGGCAAATTTTTTTTAAAAAAAACACTTTATTTTGAAATAATTTCAAATTTACCAGACAGTTGCAAAATTAATACAAAACCCATACAGAGAATTCTACCATCCCCTCTACCCAGATACCCATATTCATCATCTTTTAATATTTTCCACATTTGTTGTTTCATTCTATCTTTCTATCTTTTTATGCTTTTTGTTGTAGTAACATGTATACAACTCAAAAGTTTCCATTTTAACTGCTTTCAAGTATACAGTTCAGTGGTATTAATTACATTACAATATTGTGCTACCATTGCCAGCATCTATTACCAAAACTTTTCATCACCTCAAACAGAAACTCCGTACCCATTAAACAGTAACTTCTCATTCCCCTCAGCCTGGTCCCTGGCAACCTATAATCTACTATCTTTTTTTTATGAATTTTGCTTATTCTAGGTATTTTATATAAGCAGTATTGTTACTGTATTTGTCTTTTTCTGTCTCACTTATTTCACTCAACAAGATGTCTTCAAGATTCATCCATGTTGTAATATGTCTCAGAGCTTCATTCCTTTTTACAGCTGAATAATATTTCATTGGTGTATATTTTGCTTATCCATTCATCCTTGATAGATACTTGTGTTGCTCCCACCTTTTGGTTATTGTGAACAAATATCTGTTCAAGTCCCTGCTTTCTAATCTTTTGGGTATTTACCTTGAAGTAGGATTTTTGGTTCATATGGCATAATTCTATGTTTAACTTTCTGAGTAATCACTGAAGTTTTTTCCACAGTGGCTGTACTATTTTTACATTTCTACCAATAATGTATAAGGGTTGCAATTTCTTCACATTTTTGTGAATGTTTTTCAGGCAAACTTTTGGTATTTGGTGAAAGATTATATTTCCTGAAATGTCTGAGATACAGTTGCTCTCTTTTGCCACTTAAATATGGCTCCATTGGTCTTACTGGGTAGGTGAACTGGGGTAATGCTCTTAGCTTCTTGGGGGAAGAGAGGAACCTAAAGAAAGATTTATTCCTACATAGATGAGGACTCTCCATTTCACAGATGAGTCATAGGAATATCATTGACAAAGGCAACAATTCCTCTAGAAAATAATTTTGATTTTGCTTTACTATGTAGACTTAAGACAATGAAATGCTTTTGCAAATAGCAGGACCCAAAGAACATTATCCTGAAATATTTTAAGGTGATGATGAAACCCTCACTATGGCTGTAAAAACCTCAGTGAAGCTCTGTTTTGAGTATTGTTATTTTTCTAGTGGACCCTTTAAAATAAATTATTTGTGGACTTTGGCTCTGAGCTATTTTGAGCTTATTATTTATAAACCAATTAAAGGATGGAGAAATGCCTTCTAAAAAGGAAATAATCCAGTTTAACAAAAGACAAAACAGACATTAAGATAAAATGCATCTTAAGGGAGTGGCGTGGTGCCATGGGAAACATCTCTCTGTTTTAGCCCAGATATAAAACAATGATTTGATTTGTTAACATGATTCTTATCCACTCTGACCCTTGTATTTCGTTGATACTCACTGGATGTCTTTTACATGAACAGAATGATGTCCTTGTGAAAATACAAAAATACAGAATATGGTAACCAATAGTGAGGAGTCTATACATCCTATTTGGGGAAATAACAAATACATTCTTGAATGTTAAAAAGAAATAGCACACTGAAAGCAATGATGTGAACAAACATTTGTACACTAATGTTCATAGAGGCACTATTCATAATTGCCAAAAGATGGAGACAATCCAAGTACCCATCAACCAATGAGTCGATCAACAAAATGTGGTATGTACGCACGATAGAATATTATGTAGCAGTAAGATGGAGCGGGTCCTGAATCATATGACAACATGGATGAACTTGGAGGATATAATGCCGAGTGAAATAAGCCAGGCACAAAAGTATAGATATAGTATGATTTCATTGTTATGACTCTGGTGAAGAGAGCAAACTCCAAATCATATGGCCTGGGAAGAAAATCTGTACTCATATATAATAATGAAGTAGCTACTGCATCTCTGCAGCTAAAGTGCACAAATGATTTTGCAAGCAACAGCTTCCATATGTTTCACATTTTCAACATCGATCATTCATAATAATTAAAAAAAAAAACACAGAGAAACAGGCATTCATGGATGTTTGAGGAAATGCCACAGGGCACTTGTTAATTGAATGCAAAACTTTCGATCAGTACAAATGCCCAGAAAACTCAGTTTGTGCAACTAACTTCTCATTCTACAGAAGCAGAGAAAGATGTTGTCCTAGTTCTGTAGAAATGTTGTTATATATATATATATGATGTTTCCTCTGAATATGAATTTTTTAAAAACAGGAGATAAGTCTTGTGACTATTGTAATCAAACATAGACTTAAAACCAAATCAAAACAAATAGTGTTCATGGTGAACATATGTTATACCGTGTAGCTCTTTCCACGTGTCATTTCTCGAGCGTTTTTCTAGCCCTATTAAAAAGACAAGAGCAGGGATTTTTCCTGATTTATTGATGAGAACATGGAGGCTCTGTAAGGTTTTGATTTTGCTTAGGATAGAGCACTGATTATGTTCCAGGAGTTTTGACTGTTCTGCATTTTTTCCTTATATTCTGTAACTGCCAATAGGTTTAGATACAGTAGGTAACTTGTTGTTGCCTTTATTTTCTACATGGCACCACAAGATACCTTTTTGGTACCTTGTTAAGCAAATGAAGAAAATGAGATTACCAGTTCCAACCATGGCCTGTATTGACAAAGCTATTATTCCTTTTTTATCTGCAAATGTGTTAATTCAATACACATTATGTAGCTTTCATGCAGTCATTATAACACTGTTAAGTACGCTGGGAGATTTACAGGACCTGTATAGGAGTTCATATCCTGAAGAAGCAATTTGGAGGAAGGTCATATACATTCAATAAAGTGTTCAGGAACAGATCTGGAAAATATGCCATTGCGTGTGAAATGATCAGGGGTGCAGGCAGACTGTAATAGTTATCCGATTCAGGAGTGGCCTAAGGAAGTTGGGGCATAAATTAGACTTTGAGTGATTGATTAGATTTCCATAATTAGGGAAGATTAGGGAGGGCATTTTAGTGGAATGGAGGTTTGATTTAGGAAATATTGGAGATGAATTTGGGTGGATGGATGAAAGGAATGCAGAATATTTTGAAGTGGTATTAGGTTAAGGAATTGGGATTTAATGCTGTAGGAGTTGAGGACTCATAAAATAAACCTGTTTTGTTTATTTTCTACTAGGGGAGCCTTGTGTTGAATGAGAGATTTGGGGATGATTTTGAGATTATCACCATAACGCTATGAAATATTACAATCCTGTGGGTACAACTAAATGACTGGAGGACTGACCAAAAGTGTTTTTGGTTTATATGAGGTTTTATGGAGTGCTTTTAGCATATTTTTCACTTTGCTGAAACCCTAAGTAAAACAGTTTATCCTCCTGTTTATCAGCACGGCCTCTTTCATATGGAGCAAACAACGTCCTTGGCTGAGTGGGTTGCTACTAGGATGGTGACGCTCTCTGCCCGAGTTCTTTTGCCCTGGTTGGGATGCATGGTGTGAATTCACTCTAAACCCTCTTCTTCCTACAGTAGGCATTTTACATATGTCTTCTCATCATTTTAACAGCCTATGAGATAAATATTTTATTGACATTTTACACATGAGGAATAGAGAAGTTCAGGAGATTTAAATTCTTTCAACTCCCATGAGCTGCAGTTGCTGAGATAAGATTTGAGGTCTGTCTGGACTGAGTGCTGAGGCTGTTGGTGCCCACATCACACACCAGCATTTAGACCAACTCTGTGTGCCCTTCAGGGAACCGTGCTGGGGCCATATCTATTTGGTTCTGCTATATGGGAAACTATGAGGCCAATGGCTGTGATGATTTAAAATTATTTGGTGAGGGGGGTGTTTTGAACTAGGTGGAGTAGGTGAATTCCTGAGTGCAGCTAAATATGTGCTAGATAAAAAATATTCAGTGGTTCAGTCCAACACTCACGACCACACAATGGGCTGAGGTTGAACAGGGTTTATTATAAAGGAGGGCGGGGGAAGAGGAAGGAGGGGAGGGGAAAGAGGGTGAAAAAACACTTTCTTCAAGAGCCTGAAATAAATGTCCTCCCACACTGTGATGTGTTTCCCCTTTTATACTCTGAAGTTCGCCATCCCTCATTGGTCCTGAATTCTGTATTTGGCGACTCATCTGATTGCCATTAGCTGGTATTCTTGCTTTCTTCTTCTTTGTGCCTATTCTGACCTGTTTGCTCTTTATTTGTGCTATAAATCCTTAATTTGGAATGGTTTTCACCTTGGGGATCACTTGGCAAGGGGAGTCACGAGTTGTGGGAAGGGGGAAGGGAAAGGGTCACAAGTCAATAGATCATGAGTTTCAGCCATTGATGCCGGGGGGGAGGGGGATCTGAGTTCCATCCCCTGTGACCTGTCATTCCTGCCTTTTGATTAATATGTATGTTTGGGATGTTTAGGCTAGATTTAAGGGAGGGAGGCGGGGTGCCATTTGTCTTTCTTGGCTACTTCCTGTTGGAAGGGGGTGGTGTTATGGATTTTTGAGGGTGGGGCCAGGATTTGCAATGCAGCAGTGGTTGGGGGCTGAGTCATCCAGTTTTTGTCTTGCAAGTTTTTGGTAGCCTAGGGTGTCATTCCTGTAAGAGCTTAAGAGTAACATGTTATGAACCGAGCTAATTGTGTGGTGTAGACATTGGTTTATGAGTTTGCAGAGCAGAGGTGCTAAGGTGAAAAGTATTAATAAAATAAGAGACCCTATAAAGGGAAGTAGATAGGAGAGCCAAGATGACATCCCGAACATGAACAGTTAGCATTGCATTCCTGTAGCCTTCTAGCCCTGTCTTTGAGGGTTTTTTTTTTGCCACATCTCAGACTATTCCAGATTTATTGACATAGAAGAAGCATTTCTTGATGAGGAATAGGAAGAGGCCACCCTCTTTGGCCATTGAGTCTAACCATGCCTATTTTGCAGTACTACTGCTGCAAGTGAGTTAATTTGGTTTTGCACATTAATTAAAGTGGCAGAAAGTTTCTTCATACTACTTCATTCTTGAAGTTCCTTTGAGAGCATCTGTGATGTTACTATATCACTGACTCCAGTGCCTACTCTTGTTAGGACACCTAGAGTAGCTAAGAGAAGCAGAAGGATAACATCTCGTTTTCGTCTTAGGTTAACAAAGGGGAATAGGGAAGGACTGGTTAGTGGGAGCTATTGACAGGGTAATAGGTAGACATTCCTGTCTGGTTGGTGGGTAGGCAGAGATAAGCTGAGTTACCACATAGGAAGAACTCCTTGGTCTATGGGACAAGTATAGAAATGGATGGTTAGTAGTTGCATGATGGTGTTACTGGTAAAAGAGGAGAAGGTGTCCCAAATGGTAAAAGAGTGTGAGAAGGCGGCCCTGTTTGAAGGCTGGAGAGTAGAGGATTGCATGTGAATGCTATAGCATTTCAATTTATCTAGCTAGGATGTAGACTGG
>PVIY010010170.1:0-70795 GCA_004026745.1 Myrmecophaga tridactyla
AGCCCCAGGGTTTCCTAACCCCAAATGTCTCACTCCTCGGGTCCCCGGGTGGCCCATCCCGGTGTGTATCAATAAAAGCCTTAACCCGCATCTGGCCTCAGTGAAGACTTCTCTCGCGACCGCCGGCTGAGGAAAGCGCCGGCTCCGGCTTACCCAGGTTAATTCTCTGCGAGCTCGCCCCCAAACCCACCCAGTGTACTGGTTTGCCTGACACGGCTGAAGCAATCTGCGGCACTAGCCCTAACCTCCAATCCTCGCCTGAAATCTGACTCCATCCCCAAAGCGAACCCTAAAAACAACCCTCGACTTTTGACCGACCCTGCAGCAAATTGCACCCCTTGACGGAACCCTAACACCAACACTCGTCCTAACCGTAACCCTAACGCAAACCCTCAATTTGGACCAAAACTACCACGGTCTCTAGCCTGAAACATAACACCACACCAAAGGCTCACGGTAAGCACAGTCCTCAGCTGTACACCGATCCTTTACCCCACTGCAGCCCAAAGAGCGACCATAAACCCAACCCTTTCTCTAACCCTAACCCTAGCCCTCATCCTCATCCTAGCTCTAACCCAAACACCAACCCTCACCTGAAATCTGACTCAATCCCCAACGCCAACCCTAAACACAACCCTTGACTTTTGACTGACCCTGCAGCAAATTGCACCCTTTCATGGAACACAAACACCAACACTAGGCCTAACCCTAACCCTAAACCAAAACCTCAACCTGGAAACAACCCTACCATGACCTTTTGCCTGAAACCTAACCCCACACAAAAGGCCCACCATAAGCACAGCCCTCAGCTATACACTGACCCTGCAACCCAACCCAGCCCAAATAGCAACCCTAAACCCAACCCGTTCTCTAACCCTAACCCTATACCTCACCCTCAACCTAGCCGTACCCCAAGCACCATCCCTCGCCTGAAATCTGACCACATCCCCAACTCCAACACTGAACACAACCCTCCACTTTTGACCGACCCTGCAGCAAAACGCACCCATTCACAGAACCCTAACACCAACACTAGGCCTAACCCTAACCCTAACCCAAACCCTCAACCTGGACCTAACCATACCACGACCTCTAGCCCGAAACCAAACCCCACACCCAAGGCCCACCGTAAGCACAGCCCTCAGCTGTTCACCGACCCTGCACCCGAATGCAGCCCAAAGAGCGACCCTAAACCCAACCCTTTCTCTAACCCTCACCATAGCCCTCACCCTCACCCTAGCCCTAACCCGAACACCAACCCTCACCTGAAATCTGACCCCATCCCCAACGCCACCCCTATACACAGCCCTTGACATTTGACTGACCCTGCCACAAATCGCACCCTTTAACAGAACCCTAACACCAACACTAGGCCTAACCCTAACCCTAACCCAAACCCTCAACCTGGACCCAACCCTACCACGACCTCTAGCACGAAACCTAACCCCAAACCCAAGGCCCACCGTAAGCCCAGCCCTCAGCTGTACACTGACCCCGTACCCCAACGCAGCCCGAAGAGCGACCCTAAACCCAACCCTTTCTCTAAACCTAACCCTAGCCCTCATCCTCACCCTAGCCCTAACCCGTACACCACCCTCGCCTGAAATCTGACCCCATCCCCAATGCCAACACCATACACAACCCACGACTTCTGACCGACCCTGCCGTGAATCGCACCCCTTCACGGAAACCTAACACCAAAACTAGGCCTAACTCTAACCCTAACCCAAACCCTCAAACTGGACCCGACCCTACAACGATCTCTAGCCCGAAACCTAACACCACCCCCAAGGCCCACCGTAAGCACAGCCCTCAGCTGTACACCGACCCTGCACGCCAACGCAGGCCGAAGAGCAACCCTAAACCCAACACTTCCTCTAAACCTAACCGTAGCCCTCACCTTCCCCCTAGCCCTAACCCAAACACCAACCCTTGCCTGAAATCTGACCCCATCCCCAGCGCCAAACCTAAACACAACCCTCTACTTTTGACCGACCCTGCAGCAAATCGCACCCCTTAACGTAACCCTAACACCAACACTAGGCCTAACCATAACCCTAACCCAAACCCTCAACCTGGAACCGACCCTACCACGATCTCTAGCCCGAAACCTAACCCCACACCCAAGACCCACCGTAAGCACAGCCCTCAGCTGTACACCTACCCTGCACACCAACGCAGCCTGGAGAGCAACCCTAAACCCAACCCTTTCTCTAACCCTAACCCTAGCTTTCACCCTCACACTAACCCTAACCCTAACCCTAATCCTAACCCTAACCCCTAACCCTAACCCTAACCTAACCCTAACCCTAACCCTAACCCTAAACCCTAAACCCTAACCTAACCCTAACCCTAAACCCTAAACCCTAAATCCTAACCCTAACCCCTAACCCCAAACCTTAAACCCTAACCCTAATCCCAAACCGCAAACCCCAAACCCTAACCCTAACCCCTAACCCGTAACCCTAACCCCTAACCCGTAACCCTAACCCTAAACCCTAACCCTAAACCCTAACCCTAAACCCTAACCCTTAACCCTAACCCTAAACCCTAAACCCTAACCCTAACCGTAAACTCTAACCCTAACCCTAAACCCCAAAGCCCAAACCCCAAACCCCTATTCCTAAATCCTAACCCTGACCCTAACCTATACCTATATGTAAATCTATCCCTAAACCTAATCCCTATACCTACTCCCAATGGGTCGATTAGTGTTAAAGCCTGACGAATAGAAAGGATTTATTGTGACGCGAAGAAAAAACGAGGAAAAGTTCAATTGCCTGGTACATTAAATTCGATAGTGTAGAATAGTGTAGATTGTTGGAGAATAACGAAATAGGACAAGTAATTGCGGAGAATGTCAAGCAGGTCGAAATTTGGCAGGGAATGTCGGAGAGCAACGAATGACGGGGATTGTCGAATGATGACGACAGGTGACGAAAAATGGTGGAGATTGTCGGGCAACATCAAAACCCAGCTGAGATTGTCAGAGAGCAACGAAAGTCCGCGAAGATTGTCGGAGAACAAGGAAAGATTACGTTTAATGACGGGGATTGTTGAACAGTGACGAAAAGCAGCGAAGCATGGCGGAAACTGTCGGATTTCCGACGAAAGGCGACAGGGCATTTTGGATATTTTCGGACACAGACGAAAGTCTTCGGGGAATGGTGGAAATTTTCGGTCAACGGCGAAACGCGATAACAAAAGTCGGAGATTTTCTGCCAACCTGGAATACGACGGAAAATGTTGGAGACTGCTGGGCTACGATGATTGTAGGAAAACCACGAAAGTCGTCAGAGATTGTCGTAAGAACTACGGTAGGCGACGGGGAACGGCGGAGATTGTCGGACATTGACGAAAGTCATCAAAGAATGGCGGAAATTGTCGGACATTAAAGAAAGATGCCGAAGGGTGGCAGAGATTGTCGGAAAAGGACGAAACCCAGGGGGATGGTCGGAGAATGAGGAAAGTTGCCGGAAAATGACGGATATTGTCGGACATTGACGAATGTCGCAGAAGAGTGGCCGAGATTGTTGGACATTGATAAATGGCGACAAGGAATGGCGAATATTGTCAGAGAAGGATGAAACTCAGCAGAGATTGTCGGACAATGACGAAACCAGGGGGAGATTATCGGAGAAGGACGAATGTCAAAGGAGATTGTCGAAGAATGATGAAAGGAGACAGCTAATGACGGAAATGATCGGGCAATGATGAAAGGGGATGGGGAATAGCGGAGGCAGCCGAGCCTAATCCGAGATTGATGGCCAGCTTCCAAAAGGAGGGAGGGCCAAGTGACGGCGAGCGAAATCCCAAATAGTGCGAGACACCAGGCAAGCGGAAGGGTCTTTTTTTTCTTTACTATTTTTATAACCCCTTCCACCCCTTGCCCCATCATCTTGTCCTTCCGTGTCCTTATGCTTGCCACCTGCTGGTTGAACTAGGGAAGTACAGGCCGATTGCTGCCGTTCGGGGGCGGGAGCCTGAGGTGAAGAGGTGCGTCTGCATCTCCACCTGCTGGTTCAACAAGGGAGGTACAGGCCGGTTGCTACAGTCCGGGAGGGGGACCCTGAGGCGAGGAGGTGCTCAGTATCGCCACCTGCTGGGGTAAAATGGTACATGCAGGCAATATAACTCCTTATCTGCCTGTTTTTATTTTAGTTTCTTTTCCTAACATTCAATTTTCCTTTCTCCCCTTTTTTGAAATATATTTTTTGGTTGTTGTATAATTATATTTTCATTTTTAATAATTTATTTATATTTTTATAGAAAATGTTATGTTTTTATATCTTGACTGATCTTTTTTTGGTTTCTTAATTTCCTGTTTACTATTTACTAGTTAACCCCTATTTACTATTTACTGTTTACTAGTTAACTAGAATCCGCACCCGAATCCCGAACCCTGAACCCGAACCTGGGACTCTGGGTGGAACCCTGACCATTTTCCACGGACATCCTGCCTACTGGACCCTGAATCCCCCCAGGCGACAGGGGATCCCTCCCCTGAGCCCCCAGGTGTCTGCAGAACCCTGACCACCGCAGGTCAAGTCTTTCCTGTTTCCGCAACTGCAGAGCAAACCTCAGGCCTCCCAGTGGCTCCAGCAGTTCCCACAGGCATTGTGAAAACTAGAAAGCAGCGCTGGTGCCCTGAGGGCTGCAGGGCCGCCCCGGCCTCAGGTGCACTGGACCTTCTGGAGCTCACCTGTTGGTCCAGGTGCAGCAACCTAAGTAGGGGCCGGATCCCTTCCCCACGCCACTGGATGGCCGCCTCCGGGGCCCCAGGGACAGGAGTCTGCACGTGCTCAAGGGAACTGCTTTCCAACCTCGCCCTGCCCTGCCCTTCAATCTCTGTCATTCTAACCTGACCCTCTCTCGCGTCTGAACCCGCACCTCACTCTGCAGGTCTCCGCTGCAGTCTGGCCCAAACCAAACCCGACCACGAACATGAACCCGAACCCTAACCCCAACCCTAATCAATTTGATAAGTCCTCTATTTGGACTTGCCCTTCTGAAACTTATTTCTGTAATAGTAAGCTAAATCTACTTAAAATCAGTTGATAAGAGCCATCTCCAGAAAATCTCTACTTTTGCGAGTTGTGTTGTTTCTCTAAGCCAAACTCTGAGCTTCTCCCCAATGTGGGCATCATTTGCAGGAGTGTAAGCTTAGCACGGGCAGTGTGAAACATAACTGGCTCTGATATCGCAGGACACAACTGGCCCTGGAATCAAAGGATATAACTGGACCTGGCAATGTGAGACATGCGCTCCAAGGATGAGACTGGCCCTGACATCTGGATAAACTGACCAAAAGAGGTAAACGAAATAGAGCTTCAATGCCTAAGAAATTTCAAATTGAGTTGAGAGGTTATTCTGGAGGTTACTCTTATGCAGTTTTCATTAGATATTGAAAAATGCTACAATACGGCAAACTGAAGGAACTTTGTAATAAGTTTCTTTGTAATAACTTTGTAATAATAGATTTACACCTCAGTGGTTCAGTGGTAGAATGCTTGCCTTCCATGCAGGAGACCTGGGTTTCATTCCCTGACAATGTACCTAAACAAAAAATTGATTTATACCTCATAAGAACAAAATTTTAAAATATTTAAAGAAAATATGGCCATAATAAATAATAGCTTAGCAAATGCAGATGCAGATTCTTCTTGGCTAGAAAACTTTCTCTCAAATTTTCTTTCATTCTTCTCCACCCCTTTATGAACTATTCTGCTCCTCCTCACTGGGCCCTTAATTTTCCTCCCATCCCCCTGCCTCTTATAGTATCTATCTAAGTTTGTTCACAGGCCAATAGCAGCTGTGACCAACCAGCAAAAGCTTGAGAACATACTCCTCCTACTACAGAAATTTGAAATTCTGCTCCTGTTGCAACAAAAAACATCCGTATCAGCCTGTTCCTACAGAAGATGTCCAAAAACCCAATTAGTACCTTCCATGCTTGGCTCAGAGCAATTTTCCCCTCCCCGACTATGCCGGAACTCACAAGAAGTAGCCAAAGAAAGAACAAAATGCCCCTACTCCTTCTAAAAATTGCTTTCAGCTAAGCTAAGGCAATAACCCAAACCCAACCAAAGTTTCATTCAATTTTTATTAAAAGAAAAAGGCTGGAATGTCAGGTCTCAGAAAAAAGAACTTCACATATAAAAGGGACTTTCTAGCCAGGGGTACCTTCAATATCTTTTGCAGAACCAGATGTAGCAGTGAGATCCCCAGGCATGCTGATGCCGCACCCATCAGAAGGCACTGCACCCATCAGAGGCCAAATGAAGCAGGACCAGATATGATAAAATGGCGTGTGGTCAAGGCCTGTTCCTGATGATAACCCTCCCCTCCCAGCACAGTTTTTCCTTTAAAACCACAGTTCTCAGAAAAAGAGTTGGAGCTATTTCTTTCCTTTCACTGGCAGGTTTCACTGACTCCCACTTGCCATTTCACACTTGCTTTCTCCCTTCAATAAATTTGTTAAGCTTTGACTCACTGTCTGTGTGGAATCCTTAATGACTCCATGCCTAACAATACACAATACAGCCAACCTATGACAGCTGGATCCCAAACACAGAAAGAGTATAACGCCAAGTGTGAAGCAAGAGGCCAGGTGGTCTATCAGCCCAAAAATCTGTCTCCCTGAGTCTAAGAACTTTTTAAGGATTCAAACAAGGAGGGATGGAGTTGTTACCATTGCAGTAGTAAGTATGCAAAGGTTGAGAGAAGGCTAGAATAACCTTTACAAAAGTATAAACTGGGCTGAGTTTATGCTTAACTAGTTGAGTTTCAGTAATTTCAGGTATTAACTTCTGCCTATTCTACAATATAGAAAGAAAAACACCTACATTCAGTAATCATGAATTAAGAATTAAATAATTAATTAAGAATTAATATTTGTTAATTCTTAACTTCTTGGTTACATTTTCAGTTGTTGGTTTGCAGTTTCATTTTGTTTGTATGGGCAGGCCTGGAAAATGAACCCCAGTCTCCTGCATGACAGGCAAGAACTCTGCCTGCTGAGCCACTATGGCCCACCCAAGTTCCGCTGGTTTTTGACTCATACATTTTGTTGCAGCACTGTTGTGAGGAGACATACACATTTAATTCTTTGCTTTCTTACTGAATTGACCCTTTTATTATTAGGTAATATTCATTTTTGTTCCTGGTGTTTCTGTTTGTTTGTTTGTTTGCTTGAAATCTACTTCATTGATATTAATTTCCTTTGATTAATATTTACAATATTACAAAGATTTCCATCTTTGTGCTGTTGACCTGTGGACAACATTATGTTTGAAATAAGTTCTGCTTTATTCTTTTACTTATTTCATCAATTTCTCATTTTTAATTCATGTATTTAGCCTTCTTATAGTGTATGTAATTATTGATATGTTTGGATTTAGTGCTGCCATTTATATTAATTGTGTTTTCATATTCCCTTTTTGTTTTTGGTCATATGTTTTCCTTTTTTAAAAAAATTTTTTTGTCATCTGTCTTCCTTCTTCTAAATTACTGGCACATTTTTAAATACTTAATTTTAATTCATACTGATTTTGTTTGTTTCTCTTAATTTTTTTAGTCATTGCTCTTTTAATTAAAAAAAATATAACTTTTCACATTCTACTTAGACTAAATATTTTATCACTTCACTTGGAATGTGGAAAATTTACCACCACTTAACCTTCCCACACTTTAAAATATAGTTGTATTTTAAATGTGTATATAAATTACACATTTATTCGTTGAAAATCTGTCAGACTATGTCATAGTTTTATTTAACATATTTTAAATAACTCAAGTAGTGAAGAATAATATATTATCACCATTACTTATCATTTCTGTTGCTTTCTTCATTTTGTTACAAGTTTCCTTTTGGTATCAGTTCACTTTTGTCTGAGGAACTTTTTAAATTTGTTTAGATCAGTTCCACTGGCTATAAATTTCTTAGTATTTCTTTATTTATAGTATCTTTATTTTACCTCATTTGTGAAGAATATTTTCATTGGATATAGAATTGTGGATTGGTTTTTTTCTTGCACCAGTTCACAATTACTTTTTCACTTTCTTCTGGCTGTCATAGTTTGTAATGAGTAATCTACAGTCATTTGAATTATTGGTACTCTATCATTAATATATTGCTTTTATCTGACTGGTTTCAACATGATTTATTTACTTTTCAGAAGTTTGACTATGTGTGGTTCTGGATTTGGGGGGTAATCCTGTTTGAGGTACTCTTATCTTCTTGAATCTGTAGATTTATGTCTTTCAACAAACTTGGGAAGTTTTTTTGTCCTTATTTCTTCAAATATTCTTTCAGTGCTATACACTTTCTCTTTTCTATAGGAATTATGATAATAGCAGTATTAGACCTTTGTTATTGTCTAAGTTTCCTGAGGTTCATTTTTTCCCAATAATTCTATCTTCTCTTATTCAGATTGGACATTTTTTGTTGACTTTTCTTCAAGTACTCTCTCTCTTTGCTATTGGGTTCATCTAGTTGTTGTATATATTGATTATTGTATTTTCAGTTCTAAAACATCTATTTCGTTCTTCTTTATACCTTCTATTTCTTTGCTAAGACTTTCTATCGTGCAATGTGTTTTGATTGCTTGTTCTAACATTTTTATATCAACTTTAAATTCTTTATCAGAAAAATTCCAATATCTGTATCTTTTCAGCATTGGCGATTGTTGGTTGTCTCTTCCCATGTGAGTTGAAAATTCTCATGGTTCTTTGTACACTGATTAATTTTGAATTGTGTATTGGACATTTGAATATTATAGTATGAGACTCTGGGTCTTGTTTAAATCTTAAGGAAAATGTTAACACCTTTGTTTTGGCTAAATCAACATGGTTAAGTTCACGTTGCAGGATCCAGCCTTCTTTGCATTATTAGCTCTGGATTGTTTTCATTTCCTGGGTTGCTCAAGAAATACCATGAAATGATTGGCTTAAACAATAGGAAATTATTAGATTATGGTTTTATGGGTAAAATAAAGTCTAATCAGGATAAGCTGATGTTTTTTCCCCAAGGCTGATAGTCTTGAGCTGGCTGCCAACAATCCTTGATTTTTAGTTTACCACATGGCAAGGCACGTGGTGGTGTCTCCAGTCTCTCTCTTCTCTTTAGGATTCTGTTGATGGGCAACTTATGGATGGTCCCTCTGTGATTTTTTTCTCTCTGTCTGAATTTCATCCTACTTAGAGAAGAGTCCAAAAATAGAATTAAGACCTTTTTAATGGAAGTAAACACACCAAAGTTCTCACTTATAATGCATTCACACACACAGAAATGGATTAAATTTAAGAACATGCTTTTCTGTTCCAAATCACCACAAGAGTGTGCAAATAACCTCCCTATGCTTTCTGTTCAGATTTGACAGTGGCATTCGGTGGGAAAGACAAGTATGATGATTACTCCATCATACTGGGAACAAGAACCTACATTTTGAAATTTGATTAAACTAAAGTTAAACAAAATAGTCAGTGCTTATTTCTTCCAGATGCAGTTTCCATCCTATTTCTAACTCTGCCATTGTTGGAAGGGATTACCAATAACAGTGGTTGCAAGTGGATGAGGGAATAGCTGCGAGTTCATGGAAGCACCAGGCTTGAAGTTGGACATTACTGTTAAATAGCAGTGCAATGTTATTCAAGAAAACTATGGTTTCCTTAACTTTACTGAAACTCAACTATTCTCTTTTTATAACTTTTGTAATGGTTGTTCTAGCCTAGTAGGTCATCACCCTTGTTTTTTTTCTACTATTGTAACTGCCTTGTGTATATTTATTTTTTAATGGTTATTCTTCAGCCTAGTCTCAGCCCTGTTTCTACTTGATATTGCAATGGTAACAACGTCACTTCTCCTTGTTTAAATCCATAAAAACCCCAAACTCCCTAGACTTGGGAAGACAGATTTTGGGGCCAATAGTCTGATCTCTTGCTTTGTGCATAGCCCTGTGTCATGATTTGCCTGTTCTTTGCACTAAGAAGAGACTCCTGCATTTGTTCACTATCAATTGTGTTCTCCTAATGTAGAATAACCAACCAGTATTACCCTGAATGACCTCACAGGAGTTATTCCTTTCCTGAGACTACAGGGTTCAGCAATTGTTAATCTGTAGTAAAGACATGTGATCACCAAGACTTGTACTAGAAACAGTTCAATCATTTTATACGGAGCAAGCAGCATCTGCTTAAAGCCATAATTGTGCTGTTTCTTTGCAATTAAAAGTGGTCTTCTTGGAAACTGGCTGTTAATCTACTAGTAGGTCACTTGGGCACGCATTAGAAAGCTTACAGATAATCGTATTATTAAAATGCAATAAATGTTTTCACAAAACCAGTAGGCACTTAATTGTTTAGGTACCTCAAAAGATGATTTTGGACAGGACAACACATCAAACATTTTCAAGATCATTCCAGAGTGCCTCCTTTGTTAGGCAGTCACTGCAGTTGCTCTCTCAATTTTACCTGATGGTTTTAGCAGTTACTCCTGGAAGAAGCCTCTGGGGGCAGGCCACTTAACAAGCAACCTGGAGATAAACTTTCTTCAAAGTTGATGGCCTCCTCAAGGGAAAAGAGTTACTGATCACAAAGCATGCAACTGAAAAGTAGAAAAGAATAATTTACCATTGAAAATGGAAGCAGCTTCAGGAAAACTTTGGGCTGTTTAATTTTCTTTAAAAGCTACTGGACCCAGAATAAGTAAGAACTGGATCCTTGTTAATATGGTTGATATATACACATAACCAACCAACCGGTTATTCCCTTGGTTCTGATATACTGGAAAACTGTTACAATACCATATTCAAAGTTCTATTTAAGCCATGAATCAAATAATAATACAAGTAACATATAACTAAAACGTATGCCTCACCTTGCAACATGGAAATGTTTCTTTCCACTTGATATTTACATTGTAGGATTTTAAATAATTCTGTTCAGTTTTATAATTTAAAGTCACGCTTTTATACAGTTTTCTTCTACTCTTAGAACATGGCATAGAATTTTTATATATGAACACAATTTACTGTTGCATATGCAGATTTTTTTACTAGATCTATAAATTATTTTTATCTAGTTTTGAAAAGTTGTGTCATATTATAGACATGTATAATTATGTATGCACTTATAAAATTATATGCAGATTTCAAACACACATATAGGTATATACTGAATTTATGTATATATATATATTAAAATTTATGTTTTACTAATAAAACATTCCCATAAAATAGGTTTACTAATAAACAGTGGTAAAATATTTACTTAATTGATTTGTATGAATTAGACTTACTTTAAATTTGTTTGTATCTTGATGCACACACTGGGAAGCTAGTGAATCTAGTGAATGAGCTGGTGAATGAAATAATAATAAAAATTTGATTTATGATTCAAAACTACACCATGCTAAAATCTAGAAAGCAGTTAATAAGTGATAGATGTTTTTAACACAATCTTAAAACTTTGCCATTTTGAAAGGCATAAAGGTATATATACTGTTCTAGCTTCTTAGCTGCTGATATGCAATATGCCAGAAACAGAATGGCTTTTAAAGGGGGAATTTGTTAATCTGAAAGTTTGCAGTTCTAAGGCCATGGAGATGTCCAGTTAAAGCACGTCTATAAAAATGTCCAAATTAAGACATCTAGGGGATACCTTAGTTCAAGAAGATTGATGAAGTTCACGGTTTCTTTCTCACCTGGAAAAGCACATAGTGAATATGGTGATGTCTGCTAGTTTTCTCTCCAGGCTTCTTATTTCATGAAGTTCCTATGGGGACATATTCTTTCTTCATCCCCAAAGGTCTCTGGCTATGTGGGCTCTGTGGTTCTCATGGCTCTCTCATGGCTTTTTCCGAAATGATTCTCTCTTTTAAAGGATTCCAGTAAACTAATCAAGACCCACCTTGAAAGTGTGACATCACATCTCCTTCTAATCAAAGTTTAATACCCACCATTGGATGGGTCACCTTTCTGTGGAGATAATTTAACCAAGTTTCAGTAACAATACAAGGCAATACAAAATCACAAACAGTACAAAATCTCAAAGCTAGTTACAGGCATGGTCTATCCTAAGGCAGAATTATCCTCTGGCTCTGAACCTGTAAAACTCAGAACAAGTTATCTACTGCCAACATACAAAGGAGAAACAGTCATAAGATACATATACCTATTTACATAGGGAGGAATTGGAAGGAACACAGGGATGTGTCACCAGACTCAAGTAGTTTCAAAAACTTGCAGGGCAAACTCCATTTGATTTCATAGTCTGAGAGTCATTTATCTTCAGGGCATTAGAAAACAGCAGTCCCACCCTCTCTGAAGGCCTACACAGAGACCCACCTCTCTCTGAATGCAACCTTGGGGGACACTAGGGAGACCACCTTTTTTCTCTGCAATTTCTGTGGCACATACTCAACCCCTTCATGTGGTGGCAGCCATTAGGAACATGGATCACCTTCCTTCCAGTTTTCAACAACATGCCTCATTTCTGTCTAGAACCTCATCAGAGATATGGGGATGAGTCCACATTTCTACCAACAGTCTCTTCAAAACTTTATCAATCTCCTCACAACTCTTCCAGAATCTTCCCTTATTCACTTAAAAAGCCATTGCAACATGTTTGTTATTTGTAAACTGCAGCAGTACCCCACTCATTACCAAGCTGCCTTAGCTAGGGTTCTGTAGACATATAGAATCAGCAGGAGATATTTGTAAATTTAAATTTATAAAAGTGTCTCATGCAACTGTGGGGATGGAATAGTCCAAGATCTGTAGAGCAGGCCATGAGCAGATGCAGTCAGCTGTGGATGCAGCCAATGTGGTCATGACTTAAGTCCATGAAATGTCCTCACAGCAATAGAAAAGCCAGTGCTTGCCTGACCAGACAACTGGACACCACCACCTGGCCAAATTAATAACATGAGAATGCCTGATACAATGTATCTCTGCCTCATGCAATAATTTATTTACTTAGGTCGTGAATAGTTGATAGTTTTGCATATTTTGGAAAGTAAATTAAATGACAGACATGCAATCAAAGATATTCTTCTCATTCTCTTACCACATCCTTCCATTTCCTGTCAAAAAACATTGCTACCAGTTTCTTGTTACACATATACACAAAACAGAAAAAGTAGAATAAAAAATAAGGGCCAATATGTTATGTACATAAATAAATTCAATGAGAATTATTGTCGTATTTTGGACTACTTTTAAAGCAGAGCCTGGAATAAGGGCTATGTAATTAATTTAGAGGTGAGCTTGAGAAGAAAAATTTGGAAGAATGAGGCAAGGAAGGACAGGTCATGAGAGTGTGCATTATTAAGTTATGCTGTGGGGAATGAGAACTCAGTCTTGCTGGGCACTCTCTGAGAACTACAAAGAATATTCAATTCAGAATTTTGTCTCTGAAATGTGAGAAGATAAGGCATTTATCCCATGATTTCACAGTCCCAGTGGTTGAGGTTTGTCCTGGGGCCATCAACTCTTCCTTACTCTCAGGATCTGCTGATCACATAATGAGGAGGCTTTGGCTTCCGAGAGATCTGAGTGATAAAAAGTGAAGAGATACTGAGGTGAGAACTTGAGAAGTCCACAGCACATGTGGAGCTGTCTATTGTAGCTGTGCTGGAACCAGAGGTACAGGGATGAGGGCCACAAAAATGTCTGCTACATCTACACAACATGGTCTAGAAAAAGATACATCAAACATATTAATTTCTTACATAAGGGAAGTTGAAACCAAAAGTAAAACCAGAAAGTGAAATACTAGGGCTGAAAGTCTTTAATTTTATCATCACAAACCTAATCTAGGTTTAAGCACTCAAAATTCTTCTCAGTAAATTTTTACTGCATGAACACACACATTATATGAAGCAGAACAATAGAGATTCTTAACCCAGGCTTTGCGTTACAGAGGCCCTTGGTACATAAAAGTGATCTGAGTTGATACTGAATGAACAGTATGGAATAGTTAGGAAAATTGTAGAAAATGAAGAGCTTTCTGGAAAAACATACAACTGTGCTTATCTGAGAAAACTGAGAAAGAGAGACTGCTTGAAAATGACTACAGCACAGAATTTTAGGTGGTGGAGAGGAACACTGAGAGATGAAACCAAGATATAAAGAAGACGTATCATAAAAGAACCACAAAACCATGTTAAGAACTTTAGAACAGTGACATTGTTAACATGACAAAGTGAAAAATCCCCTGAAAAATGTCTCCAGAGATTTAGTGGATAAAAGGACAAATGTGACATACTTAAAACTTGAGAGGACACTAAAGAATGGAGAAGGACCCCACAATTGCAGAAGTGAAGACAAAAAACAATATCAGGTAGGAAATTGCTGTCCCAAGTGCCAGTCCCTCCCACTCCCCTCACTCAGTCCTGAGCAGCTTGTGAGTCCCCACCTCCAGGGTCACAGACTACAGAAGCACTCATAGTATCTTAGAACCTCATACATATTAAGGCACAGGGGCCCAAGACTGCCGAGACTCAGGGCACAATGCAAGCCACTTGGGAATGCTGCATTCCTAGGGGCACTGGAAATGGGGTGGGGAGGAGGGACAGGGAGAGAGAAACCATGTCTGCTGAGTGGTACATTCACTCAACCCAGTTTCTGTTGGTTGGACCACCTAAGCACAAAATGGACTTTTCTGGAGTGACCCACCTTTCTAGATTGATCCCATCTGACTCCCCTGGGTGGGATTCCTTAACAGGTAATATGTGATATTGTGATTGAATGAATGTATTTTGCATATAGAAAGAACATGTCTTTTTGGGGTCCAGAGGGGGGAGTGTGGTAGTTTGGACATGTTATTTACCCCCCCAAAAAGCCATGTTCTTTTTATCCACTCTAGTGGGTGCAGACCTATTGTGGGTGGGACATTTTGATTAGGTTGTTTCAATTGAGATATGACCCAGCCACTTCAGGTTGGTCTTAATCCTTTACAGGAGTCTTTTATGAGAAGATAAAAGGAGGAACAACAGAGAGATGAAACCGAGAGAGGGCTCATATGACACAGAGTGGAGGCACAAAAACACAGAGCTGAAAGCCATGAAACCCATTAGTGAAGGTCCAGCAAACACCAGCCATATGCCTTCCCAGATGTGAAAGGAACGCCAGATACCAGCAGCTTTTCTACAGAGAAGATATCTTCCTCTTAATATCTTAATTTGGACATTTTCATGGCCCTAGAATTGTAAATTTGTAAATTAAGAAATCCACATTGTAAAAGCCAATCTATTACTAGTATATTGTATTTCAGTAGCTTTGGCAAACGAAAACAGTTTCCATCCCCTCAATCAAGTGGAAAGAAGTGGGTGTACACTCAACATGAATAAATACCAAGGAGAGAAATTACTTTCTGTCTTTTATACCTTTATATCTGAGTTTATCCCTTGCCAGTACTAAGAGCCTCCAACAGGCTTTTCATGACAATGTTTCTCTTCCCACATAATTATTTTCTATTCTTTGGCCAGAAATGTATATGAAGACTGAAACTAGACTGTCATAATAATAGTGAAAAGCTTTGATTCTTTGGTATGATTATTGATGTATTTATCTGTGTTTATAACTTTTTAAACTGTAAATATAACAATTCTCAAGCAAATCTTACCTAATTTGAATTATCCTTCCACTTAAAAGTAGTTTTATTAAGAGATTGAATTATATGTTTGACTATGGTTAAAAGAGGACATTTTAGGTTGGATATATGTTACTAGACCAAAAACTAAACCAAAGAAAATCACAGGACTATTCAACACAAACAGTGAACCTTAGTGCAAACCATGGACTACAATTGATAGGAAAATTATAATAATGTTTTTCATCAATTGTAACAAACATATCACACTAATGCAATGTCTTTGCTGCCACCATTCCATGTGGGTGCCCAGTAGTTCCCCCTCCCCACAAGTGACCTTCTCACCCTGCTCGAGTCCTATGGCTTGTCACTGGGACATCATCATCATTGTCCCTCTGTAGCAACAATCTCCTCATACCTGGTATTGGACTTCTCCAGATTCCTCACAGCCACCACGCAGATGTCTGCCTTGCTTGGAATGGCTTTTGGATTTGCCTTTTCAGAAAAGGAAAGGAAGGGAAAGGAAAGAGGGAGAGGAATGTTTATTTAGCTGGGTGCCAGTTTGCATGGGTGTGTTCACTTTATGGAAACTCAGAAGCTGTACACTTATAAAATGCCCTTGTCTGTATGTATGGTTTACTTTAGCACAAATTCTGCTTCCCAAAAGACACATCAATATATTGTTACTACATTCAGCAAGATTGGCTCCAAATGTAAGATCCATCAGTTCCAAGTGTGGAAGAGACTGGAACACTCATCCACTAATTGTGGGGCTGCACATTGGTATCATTGCTTTGGAGGAGTTTGGCATTATCTATTATTGGAGGATGTGCATAACTTGTAACTTAGCATTTACATTCTTGCATGTGTGTTATTGTATCACATTCATTTCATTCTACAAAATTCCCAGTAGAAAATGCTCTCTAGGCCCTCTCCATACACATAGCACTTACATTTCCATGCACATGGGCCTGACTTACAACTGTGTCTTGGCTCAGAGTCTTCTCTCAACATTGAACATGCACTGTTTACCTGCAGGTCAAGACTAAAGTGCTGGGAAATTAAAGCCACCCATCCCTGCAGCCCACATCCAATGATCAACTGTTGCTAATGGATAAATGCCCACCATTCTAGCCTCTTTGGTGAGCATAAGGGGATGGCAGTGAGTTCTGCTGCCAAATTGTCTTAGATAGAGAGAGAGGCCTCAACTGAGTAACAAAAGAGGTTCTCTGGGGGTGACTCTTAGGCATAATTACCGGTAGGCTTAGCTTCTCCTTTCCAGCACCTTATTTTTAAGAAACATGTATTAGGTAGTGAACAAGCAAAAACCTAGGCTAAATCCATGGTTGATGTATGAGCAATATAAGGGAGTATGGGAGTCAAAGATGACCAGTCTTATGATAACTGGCTTTGCTATAGACCTGGGTTCAGAAGTGGGCTCAAATTCCCTAACTGGAGGGTATAACATTAGGTAAGAATCCTGAGTGAAATAGGATAACTAGGCAGAAAACCAGCTCTGGAATAGATTACTTCCAAGAAGTGAATAATGAGTGTATTACAAATGTTAACTTCAAACTTGTACAAGTTAAAAATATATAATGTCATTATAACTTTTCACAATTAATCTTATTTTTTTCCTGAGCCTTTATCACATATAAAAACTAAATGTTAAATCCAGCTTAATCTTAGTCCAAGCAGATAATTTAAACAGTTCTTTATAGAGATATTCAGTTAGTTTTTGGAGAAAAATATTTACTTTTGAAGAGTCTCCCACCCCTCCTGTTTCCTGTAAAATGTGGTCAAATGTATGAAGGTGGGAAACCCAGGTACACAGAGGGTTAACATCTCATTTGGGTGGTGTTGTTCTTAATCTTTGACTTTCAAGGAGTGTATTTTGGAATATTGGTTGCTACCTGCCCTACTTACATTTGCAGATGATAACTTCCACTGGATTAATTCATGAGTTTTTCACTCTTGGTTGATTTGATCCTAGTGGTGTTCACTGGATGGCTAAGCTTCAGCTGGCTGTGCAACTCTGTGTCTCCCACACCTCTACCAAGCCTGACTGCTCAGCAGTCCATCTGCACACCCTGCCATGAGGCCCAAGTGATCCAGTTCCAAACTTTCCCTTTGATGGCAGGCACCCTGGGAGCCCATGACTATCAACTCAGCAGCAGTCCCTGTAAGCCTATAAGAGTTTGGTGGCAGCTCAGCAGCTCAACTGGGACCCATGGGCTTGATCCTACAGTGCAGCCTGGTTTACTCTGATGTAGCTCTTCCCCTGATTGGGACTGATAAGTTTTATTCTCAATATTATCCCCAATTTTTCCTATTTGAGATTATTTCAAAAAGAGGATATCAGAAGAATGCATATAATCTCTGTGATCCTTTTATATTAACAACACAAACATGAAATCGTAGAATAAGTCCACTGAAAAATGTGAGTTACTTTCATAAAGATAATTAGCCAAATTTTATTTGGCATAAACAACAAAACTTATTATACATGAAACAAACTATAAATTTTAAAGAGCACAACACTTCCCAAGTTAATTTATAAATTTTGAATGGTTGTATGATTTGAAAAATAGCCACAATATGTATTTAAATGCATAGATTCAAAATTTATTTAGAATAAGAATAGAAGACTATATATTGTTTTGCAGACACATGAATGATTATACTACCCAAATTATTGCAATAAACAATAATTAAAATAATATTGTAAAACATATATATCTAAATACAGATTAATGAAAAAGAATTAAAAGAAAAGAAGAGAAATAAAAACTGATATATTCTTTTGTGATAAAGTAGACTAATCAAAGTAATAGCTACGTGAAATAAATATTTCAGGAAATGTGTTAAAATGTTTAATCAATTTACAACATAAGGTAAAATTTTTGTGCAACAGCAAAAAATAAACATCTCTACACTATCCAGTGCTGTGCATATCTGATGCATGTTTTTTGTGCAGGTGCCTGCCATGACTTCAATTATCTAACATTTTCTCTCTGAATATGTGTTGCATGAATTAATAAAACCATATGGACATTAAGAGAAGTGACATGAATCTACACTGCTAATGGCCAAATACAAATATTTAATGCTTTTTTGAAGCACAATAGTGGTCAAGATACTTAAGTGAACCTTTATACTCTTTGATTCAGCAACACCATTCATTGAAATTATTAAGAGCAAAACGAAAGTTTTGAACTTTATTTATGGGAGAAAAATTGGAAATAACTTATTTAAATATAACAGATAAATGGCTAAATGTATTATATTAGAAATCCCATTGAATACTGGGCAACTTTGAAAATTATAATGGTAAAGCATAACTATATATAGCAATGGTATGTAAATTTGTTCCGAAATGCAAAATTCATGTACATGAAAACAAGAACTAAAATGGACATTTGAAATTTAATAATTGAAGTGAAAATAGTTGATTTCTGTGGTTGGTTGGATTGTGGATAAATTAGGTTTTAATTCCTATTCATGATTTATTATTTTCTATTGGAAGTAAAAGAAAAAGTGTGATTTCAATGACTAAAAAGATGGAGTCAGATGAAGAGTTTCCATAATAACAACAATTATATTACTTGGTAAATCTACAGGGAAAAAATGTTATTGCTTTCTCTCGACACCATATATTGAAAGAATTCATTTAAAAAGTTCTTGGTATATAACACTGGACAGTCATCCACAACAGGATGAAACAGTTTTCTTTCCAGTGAATTCCCCACCCAACAATAACTTTCTTACAGCTCCTCCCTTCATGGCCTCATTCCTCAGACTGTAGATGATATGGTTGACTGTTGGAGGCACTACTAAATAAGAAATAGAAATCATAATATCAAAAGTAGTTGGAGAATGTGAAGTTCATTTCAGGAACTCCAAGGTGCCTGTGGAGAGAAAACTGAGACAATGAAGGGGTAAGGCAGGCAGGTAGAAAAGGCCTTGGACTGGCCCTCAGCAGAGGGTATTTTTAGAACTCTAGAGAAGATTGGATATAGGAGAAGACAATGGAGGTGAAGCAGATGAGCACCATCATAGACATGAAAGCAGCTACGCCAATCACTCCAAGGTAATCACTGGAGCAGGAGAGCTTCAGCAACTGGGGTACATTGCAGAAGAACTGGTGGATTATTTTGCCCCTGCTGAATGTAATAGAGAATGTGGCTGCTGTGTACAAGATTCCAGAGATAGCTCCACTCAGCCATACTGCTATCACAGCCCACTTATAGGTACCAGGGTCCTTGACGACCTCGTAGTGCAGCAGGAGGCAGATGGCTGCACAGCAGTCATAAGACAACCTTGTGCAAACAGCAGCCTCAGCCCAAGCCAGAGAAGAAGAAAACCTGAAGTATGTATTGACCATGGGGAATATAGACATCATCCATCAGTGAATTGTCAGTGAACTGGGGGACCATGACGGAAATGAAGGAGAGGTCCAGAAGGGAGAGATGCTTCAGGAAGTCATACTTTGGGGATTGGAGACACTGGTCCAACATCGTGATGGCAATAATGATGAGGAGGTCTGTCAAAGCCAATATGTACATCTCCAAGAATAGCAAAGCATGTGAGATCTGCAGCTCAAGGTTGTCAGAAAAAAAACATGAAGAGGAATCCAAACATTGTGGGTTATATTTTCCATAATCACTTTGTAGATACAAAAATGCTTATATTCACACCACAGAAAACATTATTCAATTTCCAAAGGTGTCCTTTACTTCCTTTATGACAACAACAGAAAAGCAGTTATCAGCTCTTGAATAGAGGTTTCTGAAATTAGATAGATAGCATTCATGTTTAGCTCACTGCACTATTTTTGAAGATTGAATGACTTTTAGAGGAAATGTGACATTGCAAATTGAAGCACATGTTAGTTGATTGATTGGTTATACTAAGGTTCTACCTGCCAAAAACTTCTGTCATTATCAGAGAGTGCCTGTAATTATGGGCACAACAACAGATGATGTAGTTTTATCCTTATTCCAATGAACATTTTATTGATGGGAAGGCAATTGATATCAAGACACAACACTTTTGCAAAGGAAGTATTTACATGTCATTTCAGGTCTAATGTCTATTCTGATTGCCTGGAGTATGTTCTGGTACCTAAGAATTTTCTATTTGAATCATCATTTTATTCAACTTCTCTTCATATCATTGGTTTTCAGTTCAATTACTTAAATATTTTTCACCATTTACTACTTGCAAAGGTATTTTCAAAAAAAAGAAATACATAGTGATTGTTTTGAAATGGTTTTAAGTGAGAAGAAAAATATTCAAATCCTCAGTATACAGCTTCAGAAAGAGAATCTAAAGTAGTATACAGTGAGACATAACTTTCAGGGAAGAGAGAAGTCAAGTTTAGGTTTATTGTCCAGTGTTTGGGATTTGTGAGATACAAATAACCAAGAGCCCTACTCTCACTAAAAAATTTCTACTTTATTAAAATAATCCCAGTTTATAAGAGTTGATGAGTCACTTCATAATGAGTTCTTCATGTACCTGTATTTCTGCTTTCTTCACTTTATTATATGCAACTCTTGGAAAAACTACTGTTATCAGAATTGCCCTAGGCTTCATTCTAAATCATGTGGAATATCAGCAAATTCTTTTTTTTTTAAATTGGAGAGTCCTAAATTTTGAGGAGAGCACCCCCTCCTATTCCTTGTCAATCTGGGAGAGGCCTTTGATAATTAATCACCTGTCTCATCCACTTTGTTTTCTGATGTGTGATGTCAGTCTCTCCTGATGACACTCTAGACCAATTCTTTTTCCCTCCCTTCTCTTCAAAGAATGAATTTGACATTTGGGCAGCCATTTCTACATCCTACTCTCTGGCTGGAGTCTGAGGCTTTACATTTAAAATAAAAGTTGATATTAAATTAACTAAAAAGTTTTAAACTTTTCTTTAGTCTGGCAAATTTGAAAACCTTTTTTCTCTTTCCTTAAAAATATGAATCACAAGGTTAATATATCTATAATCTCTCCAGCTTCATCCATTTTCATGAAACTGAACACCAGAAAATAAAAAGCAGGAGGAACTAGAGAGCAAAGATATGCTTCCAACAAAATTTATTCCTTTCTATATCTTTTGTTGCATGTGTATATCCTTTTTCCTTTAACTGATAAAATGATAAATAGCATTACTCTCCATAATTTATTTTGAGTGGAGTTCATTAAAGATTTACATTTTCCAAATTTAAGTAAGTAACCATCAACGGACAGTGAAATAAAAAAGCTAAACAATTTTGAGTTCATATTTATGAGACTGACAGTGTGATAGAAACCATCAAAAATATACCTTAATTAACCCACACAGGCATTTTTATCTTCTATGAGTTAAGCTTTTTGATCTCTGTTTTTATAGGAAAAAATACAATTTAGATTATTAAGTAACAGAAATGAGATCTAAACCCCAAAACCTTAGCCTACCCAATTCACACCACACCTTACATTCAGAGACGTAAGCTTCCTTCCCTGTTAGAAATTGCAAAGTCAGTTGAAGAATATAAGGTGCTGTTAGAATTTCATAAAATCTTTCCCTCATTGCATAGTTGTGCATTCTTCACCATGATCATTTTTATAACATTTGCATTCCTCCAGAAAAAGAAATAAAAAGAAAAAAAAAGAACTCATCCATCCCATACCCTTTGCCCCTCCATCACACAGTGTTTCAGTCTACCTAATTTTTACCCTTTATCTCCCCCTACTATTTATTATCCTTATTTTTTTCACTTATCTGTTCATACCTTGGACAAAAGTAGCATCAGACACAAGGTTTTCACAATCACAGTCACATGATAAAAGCTATAGACTTGTACAATCTTCTTCAAGAGTCAAGGCTACTGGAACACAGCTCAACTGTTTCAGGTACTTCCCTCCAGCCACTCCAATACATCATAAACTAAAAAGAGATATCTATATAATGCATAAGAATAACCTCCAGGATAATCTCTCAACTCTGAAATCTCTTAGCCACTGAGACTTTATTTTGTCTCATTTCTCCTTCTCCCTTTTTGTTAATAAAACTTTCTCAATCCCATGATGCTGTGTCCCAGCTCATCCTGGGAGTTCTGTCCCACATTGCCAGGGATATTTACACCCCTGGGAGTCATGTACCTATAGGGGGAATGGAAGGGCAGTGCGTTCACCGCCAAGTTGACTTAGAGAGAGAGAGGCCACATCTGAGCAACAAAAGAGGCTGTCTGGGGGTGACTCTTAGGCATAATTATCAATAGGAACAAGACATTGTCATGGTTAGGTTCATATGTCAACTTGGCCAGTGTTTGTCTGGTTGGGCAAGCACTGGCCTATCTGTTGCTACGAGGACATATCATGGACTTAAATCATGATCACATTGGCTGCATTCACAGCTGATTGCACTTGTAATCAGCTAAGGGGAGTGTCTTCTGCCATGAGTGGTGCTTAATCTAATCACCGGAAACCTTTTAAGAAGGATTCAGAAGAGTCAGTCACTCTTCCTGCTTCAGCCAGTGAGCCTTTCCTGCAGAGTTCATCCAGATTCTTCACCAGACCTGCCAGTTTCACAGTCTGCCCTATGGATTTTGGACTCTTCCATTCCCATGGTTGACCAGCCAGTGTCTCCTGAGAGTTCATTAAAGAACTTCATTGGAGTTGCTAACTTGTGGCTTGCCCTACTGACCTTGAGCTCTACATTCCCATGGTTATGTGAGACACTTTTATAAATTTTATATGTATTGATATCTCCTGATGGTTCTGTTTCTCTAGAGAACCCTAGTTAATACAGCTTGGTACCAGAAGCAGTTCTTAAGAAACAAAATCCTAAAAATGGGTTTTTACTATTGGTTTTCTACTCTGACTGGACTCAGAGGCACTAAGGACTCTGTTTTCCATCATCAGAATGACATTTTCAATCCATAGGGTGAGGTGGCAAAAGAGATAGTTAAAAATATCACCAATGATTCACCTAATGCTTTGCTTGTATGAAGCCAGACTGGGGAGGTAATGTTTTTGAAAATTTTATGGAGGTTTGTGGAAATAGAAAGAATAGAGATGTTAGCTGGTTGTTGTTAGATTTCTGTATACATTGATGATGAAAAGGACGAGCTGAAGACTTCAAATGAGAAGCTTACATGCTATATGACAGATGTAAATATTTCTATGAGCGCCCTGAAGGAAAATCTTATTTCCTGTAGCTTCAACTTGAGGTCTCTGAAAATCAGACTCAGAAGCTCATTGTTAGAGTAGCAAATTTACAACATAAACTGAAATCACAATCTTGCATGGTGTCTACCATTAAAGTGAGGGCATTGATTGGAAAGGAGTGGGGCCCTGAAAAATGAGATGGCAACATATGGATTGATAATGATGGCAGTGGAGAAGTTGACCTAGATCATGCTGAGTCTTTTCTAAATAACCCTGTAACCCTAGATAATACATGGTTCCTCCAAGTGCAGAAATTAAGCCTACAGTGATTAATTCTGTTTCACCAGATGAAACTGCAAACAAATGCCCTGAAGCAACTGGTTTGGAAGATACTTCTAATTCTTTTAATGATCCACCCTACCAATCCTCATTTCTTTCAGACCTATAGCTAGACTAACGTCCCAACAGGCCCCAAAAACTGAGGTGCAAAGTGTCACTCATGAGGAGATACATTATACTCTCAAAAGAACTGCATGAGTTTTCCAATTTATGTAGATAGAAATCAGGGGAATATGTGTGGCAATGTATTTTAAGGGTGTGGAATAATAGTTGGAGGAATATAAAGCTGGATCAGGCTGAATTTACTGATATGGGCCCACTAAGCAGAGATTCTGCATTCAATGATATTGCTCAAGGGGTTAGAAAAGGCTTTAACAGTTTATTTGGATAGTTGGCAGAAACATGGATCAAAAGGTGGCTGACATTACCTGAGGTTGAAATGCCAGAACTGCCCTGGTGTAATGTAGATGAGGGGATCCAACAGCTTGGAGAGATTGGAAAGTTAGAGTGGATTTATCATGGAAAGCCTGCTCATACATACCAGGAATGTCCCAAGGATGCACCTTTTACCAGAACTGTGAGACATAAATTTGTGAGAGTAGGGCCATCATCCCTGAAGAGCTCTGTAGTTATCCTTCCTTGTAGGTCAGATATTACTGTGGGAACTGCTGTCACTGAGCTGGAATCCTGAAACACAATGGGATGATTGAATCACAAGTTGGCAGAAGCCAGGGGGCAGCAATTAATTGCCAAAGACAAAGTGGACATGGCTATCATAATGGACAGTAGACGCAAAGCAGTAGTCAAGATAATCTGACTCACAGAGACCTGTGGCACTGGCTAGTAGATCATAGGTACCTAGAAGTACAATAGTTGGGAAGTCTACTAAATTCTTGTTTGAACTGTATAAGCAAAAGAGTTATAGGTCAAGTGAACAGAACTCTAACTTGAATTACAAAAACAGAGTCATGCCCCCTTAATCAATTTCCAGACTTGAGACAGTTACAGACTCAGAGCCCCTTGAATGAAGGGGAGGCCAGATCCCATTAGGGGAGGACCTTGTTACACTGCCACAAATTTATACTGTTAATCTTCCTCCAAGTCTTCCCCAAGGAGACTGACAGCCTTTTACCAAGGTAAACTGTATTGGGAAAAAGAAAATGATCAGCTACTTCAGGGATTATTAGACACTGGTTTGGAAGTGACTCTAATTCCAGGGGACTCAAAACATCACTCTGGTCTACCAGTAAAAGTGGGGGCTTATGGCAGTGAGGGAATTGATGAAGTTTTAGCTCAGGTCCATCTCACAGTAGGTCCAGGGACCCCCAACCCATTCTGTAGTTATTTACCCAGTTTCAGAATGCATAATTGCAATAGACATACTGAGCACCTGACAAAATCCCCACATTGGCTCCCTAACTCATGAAGTGAGGGCTATTAGGACAGGAAAGTCCAAGTGGAAGCCACTAGAATGGCCCCTACCTAGCACAAACAGTAAATCAGAAGTAATACTGGATTCCTGGAGGATCCAGAATTACAGATTCTTGCCATTGTTAAGGACTTTAAGGAAGCAGGGGTAGTGATTCCCACCACATCCCCATTCAACTCTTCTGTGTGGCCTGTGAAGAAAACAGACAGGTCTTGGAGGATGACAGTGGATTATTTTAAGCTCAACCAGGTGGTAATTACAATTGCAGCTGTTGTTATAGATGTGCTATCATTGCTTAAGCAAATCAATACATCCCCGGTACCTGGTATGCAGCTATTGATCTGGCAAATACTTTTTTCTCAATAACTGTTAGTAAGGACCTCCAGAAAGTTTGCTTTCAGCTGGCAAGGTCAGCAATATACTTTCACTGTTCTACCTCAGGGGTACACCAACTCTTCAGTCCTATGTTATAATCTTGCCCACAGGGAACTTGATCGCCTCTCCCTCCCACAAGACATCACACTGGTACAGTATATTGATGATATAGATGATTGGATGTAGTGAGCAAGAATTAAGCAACTATTCTAGACCTATTGGTAAGGCATTTGAGTGTCAGAGGATGGGAGCTAAATCCAACAAAAATACAACTCAGTGAAATTTCTAGGTGTCCAGTGGTGTAGAGCAGGTCAAGATATCCCTTCTAAGGTAGAAGGATAAGTTGCTAAACCTTGCCCCTCCTATGACCAAAAAAGAGACACAATGCCTAGTTGGTCTCTTTGGATTTTGGCAACAACATATTCCTCATTTGGGTGTGCTACTCTGGCCCATTTATTGAGTGACCAGAAAGGAAGCTAATTTTGAGTGGGGATTTGAACAAGAGGAGGCACTTTGACAGGTTCAGGCTGCTGTACAAACAGCTCTGTCTCTTGGACCATATGATCCAGCAGATCAAATGGTGCTGGAAGTGTCAGTGGCAGATAGAGATGCTGTCTGGAGCCTTTGGCAGGCCCCTATAGAAGAATCACAACAATGTCCCTTAGGATTTTAGGGTAAAGCCTTACCATCTATTACAGATAACTACTCTTTTTTTTTGAGAAACAGCTTTTGGCCAGCTACTGGGCCTTAGTAGGGACTGAACCCTTAACCAAGTTACCACAAGACCAGAGTTGCTTATCACGAGCTGGGTATTGTCTGACCCACAAAGCCATAAAGTTGGGTGTGTGCAGCAGCACTCAATCATAAATTGGAAATGGTATATATGAGATAGGGCCAGAAAATGTCCTGAAGGCACCAGTATGTTACATGAAGAAGTGACCCAAATGCCCATGATCTGCAACTCCTGCTACATTATGTTCTCTTTCCCAGACCAGAGTTATGGTCTCTTGGGGAGTTCCTTACAGTCAGTCAACTGAGGAAAAGAAAACTCAGGCCTGGTTTGCAGATGGTTCTGCATGATATGGAGGGACCACCCAGAAATGGACAGCTACAGCACTACAACCCCTTTCTGGGAGTCCCTGAAGGACAGTGGTGAGGGGACATTCTCCCAGTGGGCAGAACTTTAAGTAGTGCATCTGGTTGTTCATTCTGCTTGGAAGGAGAACTGGCCAGAGGTGCATTTGTATACTGACTCATGGTTGTTGCTAATGATTTGGCTGGATGGTCGGGGACTTGGAAAGCACATGATTGGAATATTGGTGACAAAAAGGTCTAGGGAAGAAGTATGTGGATAGACCTTTCTGAGTGAGCTAAAAACATGAACATATTTGTGTCCCATGTGAACAAGCACCAGAGGGTGACTTCAGCAGAGGAAGATTTTAATAATCAAGTGGATAAGATGACATGCTCTGTGGACACAAGTCAGCCTCTTTCCCAGCAACTCCTGACATTGCCCAACGGGCTTATGAACAAAGTGGTCATGGTGGTAAAATAAAATAGAATGGAAAATTGCAACAATACAATCCAGGCAGGACTACCAATGGCTCTCAAAATTTAGGAATGAAAGTTTGGCTCACTCCACCAGGTAAAAAACCACAGTCAGCTGAAGTGCTTTCTGAGGGTAAAGGGAGTATCAAATTGGTAGTGGAAGAAGGTAGTGATAAATATGAACTACAACCTCAAGATCAGTTGCAGAATTGAGGACTGCAATGCTGTTTTGTTCGTGTTATGGTATTTAATTTGTAAGCTATCAAGTTTAAGAGTGGATATTACTTAAGCACTTGCATCCTATTCTGGGGAGATTAACGTGTTTCTGGTTGTATGTGGGACAGTTGAGTATTGCTAGGTGAGGAAAAAATGTGCCTCTTATTGTTTTTTTTTTTTGGGGGGGGGGGATGTATGGTCCAGGAAGTGAACCTGGGTCCCTCATGGAAGGTGAGCATATTACCACTGAACCACCCATGCACCCTGTTATTGTTTTTTATTTAGAGATTAAGTATGGTCTAAGGTGATGTGTACAGCTGCCAAGTTGACAAGGGGCAGACTGCCATGGTCAGGTTCATGTACCAGGTGGCAGTGCCCAGTTGTCTTGTTGGGCAAATGCTGGCCTGGCTGGTGTTATGAGGACATTTCATGGACTTAAATCATGATCATGTTGGTTGAGCATGTTGATTGCATCTGTAATCAGCTAAGGGGAGTGTCCTCTGCAATGAGTGATGGTTAATCTAATCACCAGAGGTTTTTAAGGAGGATTCAGAAGAGACAGTCACTCTTCCGGCTTCAGCCAGTGAGCCTTTCCTGTGGAGTTCGGCCATACCCTTCATCGGAGCCACCAGCTTCACAGCCTGACCTATGGCTTTTGGACTCTTCCATTCACATGGTTGTCCTGCCAGTTTCTCCTGAGAATTCATTGAGGACCTTCATCGAAGTTGCCTGCTTGTAGTTACCCTACAGACCTTGGACTCTATGTTCCCATGGTTATGTGAGACACTTTTATAAATTTTACATCTGTGGATATCTCCTGCTGATTCTGTTTTTCTAGAGAACCCTAGCCAAGACAGATTTCTTCTTAATGTGTTGTTTCCCTTGAGAACATAGTTCTTTTTGGCATCTTGAGTAATGAATGCCTGAACTGAATGACAATGATATTTCATTTTCTCCATCTGTCTCCCAACTAAAACTTCATGAAGAAGGGGAGTGCTGAAGGAGTAAAGCTTTTATTGTCTGAAGCTGAGTGGTTAGCAAGCTTTAGTAGACATATGAATCATCTGGAGATCTTGTTAAATATAAGCTAATTCCCACACTCAGAAATTCAGATTTAACAGAACTGAGGTGGTGCCCTAACTTTTGAATTTCCAACAAGCTTTAGGTAATGGTGATCCTGCTGTTCTGAGGGCCAGACTTTGAGAAATACTCTCCTACCTATGATGCATTTCTGAGCAAGACATAGAAAAATTCAAATTATTAAAAAAATGAATCTCAAACATCAGCCCTCTTCAAAAACTAGGACTCAGTGTTTATGTTTGTCTTTATGTTAGAAATTAAAGCCTTAGCATCATATTTCACATATGGAAAAGTTAACAAAAACAACTCAAAGAAGCATAGAAATATCTGTGGGAACTCGATTGTTAAATCACCTATGAATATGCTTTATGCTTTGCAAAAGCAGAGGGGAAGACCACTCTTATCTGCTTTGCCTTGCACAAAACTTGTCTCAATCCTTTCCTTGCCTTTATCAGTTCTTGCTGAAAACAACTAGAATATCCTGCTTTGCTCTCTATCATCATCTTGTTCCTGGAATATTCTGAGTACATCCTGCTCTGTTTGTTGTCTTTTATCTAAAAATAGAAGGCCCCTTATGCTATTTGTAAATGAAAGGAGAACTGGGGAATAGCTCAGGACAATAACTCCTTTAGCTGTTCTCCCCTCTCCTCTCTTGACTTTGTGTCTTAAGTAATCTTTTGCTTCCTCTACTAAAAAAGCTCTGAAACAAATGTATCAAGGGTATCTGCAAACCTTATAAGGTGGCCCTTTATAGGGTCATTAAAATTTATTATTAAAATATTTGTAACAACTTTCTAAGTATTTAAAAATTAAAGTAAGTCGACAACATTATTTTGTATTTCCTGAGTTCTCTTATAATCCTCCGTACATGCATTTTTTTTGCAGCCATAACCATGATTGTTTATTTATTATCTCTATAGCACAAAGATTTTCTCTGAGTCTAGGTGATTTTACAGAAATTATTTTTTAAAGGCTACATAGCATTCTGCCTAGTCTATAATCAGAATTTGCAGGAAAAATGTTCTATTCTTTCATTCATTCATTCAACAAATACTTATTGAGGCCTATTGCGTACCAGGCAGTTTTGCAGTTTGTTGCTATTATAAATAGCACTGGTCAGTGGTTTCTGTAGTGTAATCATTATCACATTTGCCTAAACAGGTATAAATAACTTTATTAGTATTTTTCTTAATTATGATTCATATTACAATAATGTAAGATCATGCATTGTACTCTCCACATTTCAGCTTTTCCCTTCAACAAAATTAAGGGAGATAGGATTACTGAGTTTGAGATTATGAAAACAGTAATGTAGACTTAAAATTTTTTCCAAATATCTTTCTAAAATTGCTGGAAAATATTCTATTACCTGCAGTACTGTTTGATCAGTTTCATGAACATAAGAATTTATCATTTTTTATAATTAGTTTAATTAGGAGAAGGCCTATTGTATCATATTTAAGCATGGGTCCTCTAGAGTCAGATTGCCCAGTTTGAATCCCACTTGTCCCTCTGCCCTCTCTGAGGTGACTTCAATTCAGTACTTCATTTTTCTGAACTTTAGATTTATAAAGAAAAATGTTGATTGAAAGATTCATGTTCGCTCCTCAGGAACATGACTACAAAGTAAAAAACTTAATAATGCTATGTCTTGTCATCCTTAGTGTTTTATTTAAAATTTTTCTCACACAAAATATTTCAGAAAGTTGAACATAGCTAAAACTTTCTAATCAGTTTTATGAGACAATATAATCTTGATAACAAAATCTAATAAAAACATTATTCACAGAAAAAAGACAAAGAAAAACAATTTTGATAACCCTAATGGATGCAGAAAAAAATTGATATTATTCAATATCCATTTTAGTTTCCTTGGCTGGTTAAGTGAATCCCATGCAACGGGTTGGCTTAAACCATAGGAGTTTATTGGCTCGCCATTTTGAGGTCTGAATCAAGTCTAAACCAAGGCATCCCCAAGGCAGTGCTTTCTCCTGGAGACTTTAGCATTCTGGAGCTGGCTGCCAGTGATCCTTGGTCCTTGACTTCTTTGTCACATTTTAATGCACATGCAGCCTCTCCTGAAGTCTCCTTTCTCTTCTGGGTTCCTACCACCTTCAGCTTCTTACTTTCTGTGGCTTTCTCTCCCTCTGTGTCTGAATTTCATTCTGCTCATCAAGAGCTACATAAGAGGATCTACAAAATGAAATCTACATTGTGAGATGAGGAATGACACAAAAATAACCACTATAAACTTTCTGTTCACAAAGTAGTAAAGAAAGAAAAACCACAAACAAGATATAAAATTTGGAAATAGATGGCATGGTTTGTATTAAAAAATTGAAAAGATAATACACTCAAACTATTGGAATTAATCAGTACATACAGCAAATTAGATAATAAAACTATGAAAACCATAAAAATAGCAATAGCATCAAGAGTTCTAATATCTAGAAAAAAATCTAATTGGATATTTGTGAAATCTCTACAATGAAAACTAAAAAACATTGCTTAGATAAATTAATGTAGAATCAAATAGATTGGGGGTATAGGATTTTCATAAATTGGAAGCTCCCATATTATTAAGATGTTAATGCTTCCTAAATTGATCTGTAAATCCAATGTGATTTCTATTAAAATTCTTTCAGTTATTTTTTTTGAAAATTGATGGGACAGTTCTATAATCAATATGAAAATGTGTATGGCCAAAAACTACAATGATCTGAAGAAGAAAAAACCTGGAGACATACACCACCAAAACTCAGCAGAAAGCTATAATAATTCAATAGAACAAGGGTGTCGGATATGGTATCCAAAAACAGACTGACACACATCACCAAGTTATGATAAATAAGCCACTGCACTGTAGCAAGGACAGGATGGTACATCTGTCTAATAAGCTGCTCTAGAATAAATGAATATCTATATGAAAAAATAGATGCTTATTCCCTACCTCATACCATCCACAAAAATCAATTTCAGATGTGTCTAAAGTTAACTGCGTAATATGAAACAATAAACTTCCTGAAAAAAAAATAAGAGTATATTTGCATGACCTTGGGCTAGACAAAGACTGTTTTACTTAGTATAAAAAATGCACTAGGCACAAAAAAAATTTTTTTAATTGGAATATATCAAAACTGAGACCGTCTTAGGTTAAAATATTTACTTTTAATTTTTAAAATTTGCTGATTATCTTTACTAATTAAAAAAATTTTAATTATCTGAAAAAAACAAGAATGGCTAATCCATATTTAGTAGGAGTTTCATCTTACTGATACTCAGACAATGTAAATTATGTAAGCAATGGGAGACCATTAGAAAATATCAGATAATGTTGAACTTTAATGATAGTATTATTTATCAAAAATTTGAGAAGCAGCTAAGCTGGTACTTCAATGATAATTAAAGAGTTAAATACTTATGTTAGGAAAAAATCTAAACATTGATGAAGTCAGTATAACTTAAAAATTAAACAAAAACTAAGAAAATTTCATGCTTAGTGGAAGTAAGAAGTGATACAATGATACATAAAAAAGAAAAGTTAATGAAATGGAAAAATAAAAATAATATGGTGGATTAAAAATATTAAATGTTGAATTTCTGGCAAAATGTTCTAAGAATAAAAGCTGTTAATGGGAAAATTAATACTAAGAATGAAAGGGGACCATAATGTCAGACAGTAGTGAAAAATAAGTTAATTGAAAAATGAAATATGAAACTTTATGCAAATATATTTGAAAATTTTGTTGATTTAACTTATTAACTAAAGAAGCAAAATGAACGTGCTGGCTTCTTTACTTATGTGTTCCAAGAATGCTTCCCTCTCTGCACTTGGCATGTTCTGTTTATTCTAACAGAAATAGTCTTCCCTAGATATCCACTTGGCTAACTCCTTTTCTTTAAGCTTTCATTTTACATAAATGACATGGTGTTAAGTAAAGACGTTTCTGTATAAAATAATCTACTTCCTGCACTGTCTCTCTTACTTGCCCTGCTTTCTTCATCTCTGTGAGGCCTGTCATTATCTTACCTGGCAGTGTTACATGTTTAGTTGTTAATGGTGTCTCTTCCACAAAAGACTATGTGCTATGAGGATGGGGACCTTGTGTCTGAGTTTCAGACTTCTGGATTTTGTTTGTCACTTCTGGATTTTCCTTTGGAGGTCAAATAAATTAAATTGAATGAGTGATGAATGAAAGAATAAAAAAGTATGATGACCTCAATAAATATTTATAAAACATACAAGCCAACATCCATATCTAATGAAAAGCTTAGCAAATTTGAAATAGGAGGGCACTTTTTAATTGGATAAAGGTTCTGTGGCAGACTGCTGCTGTGGTGGCCTCCAAAGAGTTGTGCCTCTCAGTCATTATGTCCATTGCACAACTAGCCTGTGCTTGGCCATGTGACAAGCTTGATTAATGTCATGGATGTAAGCTAAAGCTTGATGCTGCTGGCACATGGGGCCTGTTTCTGGGAATATTTGTTCTTTGGATTATCCTTGGAGTCTGGCCAACCCAGCCTTATGAAGAAAAGGAGAACCAAGGACCAACCAACAGCTCCATCTGAATCTTCAGCCAAAAGCTGGCACTAATATGCTTGGAGCAGAGCCAAGCTGGCTCTACTGAGCTGTGCACAATAAATGAATATTGTTGCTTAAAGTCACCAAGGCCTTGGACGGCTAATTATGTAAAAATAGACAACCGAAGAAAACATTTTTCTTAAACCTAGAGGAAAGCTTGTATTCAATGAGATAGAGACAGAACTATCAAGAGTTGTAACTTCTATTTAACATTGTCTGACAGTTTTAGCCAGAGCACTAAGGCAAAGAAATTGAAGAAAACCCACAGGGATTTGAATGGAAGAAAAAAAAATTGTTAGTCACAGGAGATATATTTACCTACATAGACTATCTCTAAGAAACTACAGATTAAACATTAGAGAAATGAGACAATTTAGGACATTTCTTGGGCCAAATATCTAATTTATTCCTATATGCCAGAAACAAAGAGTGAGAAATATTTAAAAAATATTATTGTTAATAACTGCTCAAATAAAAATGTCCAAAAACAAATCTAATAAAGCACAGTAAGAATGTTACAAAAAATATCATAAAACTTTACTGAAAAACTGTAAAGAAGACCTAAGTAAATGAGGATACTCACCTTGATAAAGGTTGTGGTGGTAATATCTTTATTAATTTCCTTTGCGGATATGTATATTTAACACATTCCTATTATGTATAGCCGTTAAGGGAGTTTTGTGGTAGCACAGGAGTAGATAGGCTCATCTTCTACTAGGAGATCATCACATAGATGGCATTACAAATAGCAAATGGTACTTGGAAAATTAGTTATCCATATTACAAAAAGGAAAATGAATAAATTGAAGTCTACCAGATTTAGTATTCACAAACCTACTTTAGGAAGAAAAAAAGTATTTAAATATTAAAGTGAAAACTTTAGATCTTAAAAATATAACTATAAGAGAGTATCTATATATCTCTGGAAGGAAGATATAATTTCTTAATAAAAGATGTAAAAGTGTCAACCACAAAGAAATATCTAATTTTAATTAATCCAACAAATTAAAATTAGGTCATGTGCACCTCAAATGAAATCATAAATTAGTAAAAAAATCAAGCCATAGAATGATTGAGGATATCTGCCACTCCTATAAGCAACAAGGTTAAGTATTCTAAAGGTAGAAGTAATTCTTACAAATCAAAAGAGAAAATTAATGGCCCCAATGAAAGTGACCAAAATCCATGAACAAATGGCAATAAACACAAGAATAAACATTAAGTATTTTTAATAAACTGGGAAAAGTAAACTAAAACTAAAATGTGCTATTATTTTACACTGATAAATACTGTCAAAGCATTATGAAATTAGGTACGTGAAGCTATAAGAATCTTCTATGAAGGTGGTGGGGGTGTAAATTGTTAAATGAATGATTTCACTTACATAGATGTGTTTTAGACATGAAAGGGAAAAATATGGTCCTTGGGAGCTTTAGAGTGGGTGCCTCTCAGGGAACAAGGAAGGATGAAAAGGAGCCTGGAGTGGTATATAAAGGGAAATAAACATCATTCATAATGGTACATGTTTAAAAAATATTGGAATCAAATATTATAAATTGCTCATCATTGTTGTTTCAAGAAACAATATTATGGATTATGGATTTTTTTGAATTGTTTCTTGTAATTTTCCAAAGAAGAAAATTTATTTGACTCCAAAGAGGAGTCAAATAATAGAAAAAGTGACAAAAGTAGGGAGTTTGGGTCCCTGTTATGCTATGACGTTTAGGTCTTAAATTCCCTTATGCCTCCCTATGGGAAAGCAAGAATTAATTTTCTCCCCTCTCCTCTCCTCCCCTCTCCTCTCCTTTCTTTTTCCCTTTCATATTGTTTCACTTATTTTTTTCCTGTGATTTCTGCTGTAAACCTCCCTGAGCTGGAAAGAAAGACCCTCTGAACCTGAGTTGATTCAAGACAATTTTAGAATGCTTACTCTGAAGATCAAGAAGGATAATAATAAGGCATAAGAAGGAATGTGTTTTCACTGCACTGCTCCTGTGATATTTTACTAGTACATTCCTATTCACTTATATCTCAAAATGGATCACTAACATGCTTTAATATCCCTTTAAAGTCATGATAAACAGAATTGATAGGCCTGGATAATATGACAATTTAAACACAAGATTTTGTGTGACAATAAACGTGGACAACACGACCAGAGACATCCACCCAAGCCTTAATATCCAGGGCATGGGCATAACTGGGGATCAGTTGTGTAGCATCTCAGACTCAGTCCAGCCCACGAGAGCAAAAGCAGATGTTTACTGTGAATCACATTGTTTGCATAAACTATTGATCACACTGGAACCATGTGGCCGAAGGCCTAGCATGCAAGAACACTCTCACCTGGCAGAATATTCCCAGGGCCAGAGCTCCTCGACTAGGGCCAGTGGCAGCCCATCCTGAACATGGACTTTTCTTGGGAATGTGCAAGCCTTAAGTAGCCCAGATCGGTTGAGCTACACTTTCCTGCACAGAGGTTGATATATAAAATATACCATATATATATATATTGGCATGGGCAGGCACTAGGAATCGAACCCAGGTCTCTGGCAGGCAAGAATTCTGCCACTGAGCCACCATCTCCAAATACCAAAATACTCAAAATGTATTGCAGCAGAGAAAAATGCAAAACTATATCCACAGGATGATGTCTGATTTTTCTTTAAAATATCATACTGGTAAAGAATGGAGACTTTGGGCTCAAACACCCTCTGGTTTGGTATCCAGCTTTGCTGCTAATTATCGGGTGATTTGGGTAAGTTAATTAATGGAACTCTCTCAATTTCCTCATCTGTAAAATAAGAATAATAGTATTATTTGCCTGATAGAATTTATTATGAAGATTAAAAAAGATAATGCTTGTGAACCACAGAACAATACCTGGCATAGGTAGCCCTTATTAGATATCATTGTTTTATTATATTTGTTATTGCACATTAGCATGTGCATAAAAAGTAAACTTGGGGATGTGAGCAAAAAACAGTGAAATAGAGGATTTGGGAAGAGGGTGGAATAGGAAAATCTAGGAATCAGTCCCTCTACCAAAACAATTAGCAAACTGGCAGGAACTCCTTGAGTCAGCTCCTCTGAAACTCCACAGTCTTGTGGTGCATCCCGGGAAGAGCTGCAGGAAGAGGCTGGTAAACTGTAGTAAGTACTGATGAGTCTCCCTGCAGCCCCCCAGCCCCAGTATAACTTTTCAAAAAGATACAGCATTATATTATATTCAAGTAGTAAATGTTAGAGAAAACAGGTAATGCTGGGAGTTGTCATAAATGGGAGCATGGCAGAAGCGGGGCAGCCCCACGAGCAGGCAGGGCCTGCTGGAGCTCAGTCTGTCAGTCAACATTTATATAAAGTGTCTCCTGTCTCCAGCTGAGCAATTCTGCTCCCTGGAATATTTGCCAGCAAACCCTCACATTGGTTCATAAAGGTACACATTTGAAGGTGAATATTGCGGCATTATTTCTAGTGGTCGGGAATCAGAAGTAATCCCAATATCTATCAGTGGGAGAGCAGGCAGACAAAATATTGAGCATGCATACCTTTTGTTCTAGTTTGCTAGCTGCCAGAATGCAGCACATCAGAGACAAATTGGCTTTTAATAAAAGGGGATTTATTTTGTTAGTTCTTCAGAGGAAAGACAGCTAACTTTCAACTGAGGTTCTTTCTTACATGGGAAGGCCTCTCTCCAGGCCTCTGGGGTCCAACAACTTTCCCCAGGGTGTTTTCTTCTGCATCTCCAAAGGCCTGGGCTGAGCTGTGAGTGCTGAGATGAGGTATGCCGAGCTGCTTGGACTGTGCTACGTTGAGCTCTCTCAATTAAGCACCAGCCAATTAAATCAAACATCATTCACTGCAGCAGGCACACCTCCCAGCCGACTGCAGATATAATCAGCAACAGATGAGGTTTACGTACCATTGGCTCATGTCCACAGCAACATAACTAGGCACCTTCACCTGGCCAAGTTGACAACTGAATCTAACTACCACACCTTTGAACACCATGAAGTGATCAGAAGCAGTGGGCTAGATACAAATATTGCATCATGGTGGGCTCAAAAGAGCATTGTGTTTAGTGGGGAAAAATATAAGAAAATGAATAAGATTATAATACAATGCTATAGATATAAAATAAAAACAAATGAACCCCAAACAATGCCAATACAAATAAGAATGCATAAAAAGTTACACCTTAAATGCATAATAACTTTTCTTTGGGGAGAAGAGTCAGGTAGGCAAATATTTGTTTAGATAGAACACCAAAACATGAATCATAAAAGAAAAAATTGATAAATTGGATGTTATCAAAATTAAAAACATTTTGCTCTCTAGTAGAAAATGAAGAAAATAGAAAGATAAGTCACAGTAGTTTGGGAAAAATGTTTGCAACACATATATATCTGAGAAAAGACTAGTATCCAGAATGCATAAGTATAGAAATATAGAGATATAGGTATGCACATATATCAATATATATCTTACAACTCAATAAAACACCAAAAACCCAATTAAAAATAGGCAGATAATTGAACAATATTTCATAAATGAAGATATATAAATTGCCAATAAGCTCATGAAAAGATGTTTGACCTCATTAGGCGTTTGAGAAATGCAAATGAAAACCATAGTGATATACTACTACACACATACTGATAAACTACTACACACATACTTAAGAAGTTAAAAATGAAAAAGAATTACTATACCAAAACCTGTTGTGAATATAGAATACATGTGTGCCAATTTGAAATTGCTGTGTACCCCAGAAAAGCCATGTTCTTTCATCCTGATTCAATACTGTTGATGGGATCTTTTAGATTAAGATGTTTCCATGGAGATATGATCTACCCAATTGTGGGTGAGATCTTTTGATATGGTGGTTTCCATGAAGATGTGTCTCCACCCATTCAAGGTGGGTTGCTTACTGGAACCCCTAAAGAGGGAACCATTTTGGAGAAAGCTTCAGAGACAATACAAGACACAGACATTTGGAGATGAAGAAAGAAAATGCCTCTGAGGAAGCTGTTTGAAACCAGAAGCCAAAGGTCTAGCAGATGCCAGCCATGTGCCTTTCCAGCTGACAGAGGTGTTCTGGACACATTGGCCTTTCTTGAGCCAAGGTGTCTTTCCCTGGATGCCTTAGTTTGGATATTATCACAGCATTAGAACTGTGAACTTGGAACTTGATAAATTCCCTTTTTAACAGCTGTTCCATTTCTGGTATATTGTGTTCCAGCTACTTTAGCAAAGTAATACAATCTGTAACACTCATACACTTCTGACACATTTTTTTCTTGGGAACATAGTATGGAATATCCACTTTAGAAATAAGTATGACAGTTTCTTAAGATGTCAGTAAGACAGTTTCTTAAATTTCTTAACACCTACCATATGATATAAGCCATTCCACTCCTAAGTATTTAATCAATGAAACCAAAACTTATGTCCCAAAAAAGAACTTGTATGCGAATATTCATAAAAGCTTCATTCACACTGGTCCCAAATTGGAAACAACCCAATTGTTAATGAAACAGTGAATGATCACATAATATGTGGTATATCTTTTCAAAAGACTACCACTCAACAATAATAGGGAACCCAACCTCATGGATCAATCTCAAAACCACTAGGCTCAACAAAGAAACCTGACAACAAAAGAATGCATATTATTTCATTTATATGAAATTCTAGAAAAAACAAACTAATATAATGACATAAAGCAGGTTAATGGTTTCCTGCAGCAGGGGACAGGGAAATGAAGATACAAGAAGACGCAAGGATCATTTTTGAGTGATGGAAACATTCTGTATCTTTATTGTGGATGATGGTTTAATGGATGCATACAATTGTCAATATGAACTTAGTCATACCCTATAAATGGATGCAAGATGCTGGACATAAAGTTCACCATAATAAAGTTGATGGAAAATATAAAAGAGTGGGAAAATAAGGTGTATTGCATTCAAAATAGAAGTTATACTATATTAAAATAGAAGATTTGTATGAATCATTATGAGGCTTTTCCAATGCACCAATCCAAGATAATGTTTGGGCCAAAGAGATGGCAGAAGAGATGAAAGTCATAATCAATAGTATTTCCTGTTTGATTAGATGTGAATGTCATGTAAAATGGATCATTCAAGGATCTGACTTGAACATTTGGGTGGATCAGACAGCTATTTACTGATATGAGAAAACTGGGAATGAACAAAAAGTAAGTGAACAAAGTGCAAATTGGAGAAACTGCCAATAATATCCTAAGATTAACCTGTAGGTTATCTGCAAACATTTTCCTTCCTTGTTGATTGTCAATCTCTGGGTTTGCTTATTTTGGTTGAAGAAGGACTTTTTACAAATAAGGGTTCTACAAAAAGTGCATATTATTAATCTGGGAGTATTGGTGAGGTTCCAGGCATACTTTCCCTCTTAAATCTAGCTCAAAATTATCTCACTCAAATAAGCATGAAATTCCACAATGTTAATTATCTTTTAAAATTCTCACCATGAGAGAAAACATTCCATGTAATTAACTTTTAGAATGAATGCATTCCATGGAAGTTTCTCTGTTTTAGATGAGATAAACCAGAAAACCAATGGACACCCAGGAAGATGTAGAAATATACTGAACACATGAAGGAGTTGGGGGAAGGAAGAAAAGGCTCTTCTATTACTAGGCATGTGTCCTAAGGAATTAATCATACATGTGCATAGGTATATACATGGACTAAGATGTCCATCAAAGTATTGTTTGATATAATGACAGCAGAAAGGGAATAATTCTAAATAGAGGATGGGTTTAAGATAGCTTATAAGCATTAAAATGATTATACATATTGATCTACAAACATGCTAATGACATTATTTCTGGATAACAGAACTTTTCATTATGTACAGTGTTATTGCATTACAATATAGTATCCATACTTGCGTAGACTTGAAAAAAGTCTAGATGTACAATCATAAAAAGCACAATATCTGTTAAAATGGAATATGGTTTAATATTATTTTTTCTTTGTTTAGTTTCAGTGTTAAATTTTATGAAAATAATGTGTAACCATTTTAAATAATGTTTATGCAGAAAAAGAACAGTTGTTTATTAAGTTCTATGACTGCAACAGTTGGCACTAATAAAGTTTCATCATTGAAGTTTTGTGTATTGAGAAGAAATGCCTGACCTTTAAAAAAAACTCATTCAGGTCGTACATAGAACCATTAATCCAAAAATCCATATAAAATATATCTCCCCGTATAGTAATTGCTCATTCTCTCTGTCATTAGGACATGTACTTTGATTTACCTCAAAATTGAGAGAGCAGTGGCTCAGTTTCATCTTTTTGTGAATTATGAGTCCTTCTTAAAGTAATTGTAGCATTATCCAAAAAGGAGTCAGACCTTCAGATCCACAAGATTTTTAACTCATTAGCTTACACACTCTGAGATTTAATTTTTCACATGCCACTTGTCTTTGTTCTGTTTTGTGGGCCCAGGAGGCGTTATCTGCCCCCAACTATGAAAAAAATATTTTGTCAAACTGGGCTATGGATCAGGAGGGGAAATAAATTAATACAAATGTCTTCAGAAATGGAAAAACACATTTTGGATGGCTAATTCATTAGTAGATTATAGCAGTATGTTTTTATTTTATAGATGATATTTATTTGTATATAAATATACATATGTGTACATATATAACATATTATCTATATACACATACACACATTCACATCTGGATAACAAATGCTTTGCAATATGTAGAAATAAATGAGCTTCAGTCAAATAAACATTAGTTTGAATTGCAACATGAACAATTTTTATTTTGAGAAATTTCATGAAAACTAATTAATCCTTAAACAATGTGGCATAACTAGAAGAGTTGTTTCCTAGGATTAAAGAAAAATATGTATAAAGCAGTTGACATTTAGTAGGGACTGAATGAATCATGGAAATATCTTACAATACTTAACTGGAGAAGAAACTTAATGTGGATACTTAATATGTATAGGAAATTAGAAGGCCCACTGGAAATTATCTACATGCACAATGGATATATTCTAATAGTAATACAATCGACTTCACCTAATGGCAGTCTGGAACCTATTTCTTATAAACCACTTTTGGATTATGCTGATCAGTCCTTGAACCAATCTCCTATCTTCTTTCATTTGAGAGAAATTCCTAAAAGATGGCTTAAAAGGACCCTTGAATTGGAGCGACCATGGGAAGTGAATATGCTTAGACATATAACATGTTAAACTTTGAAGAATTATATTTGAAAAGTAATAGAAAAATTGGAAGGAAGTTATGGGAACAAATAAGATTCATCCCTCTTTCAAAGTGGACCTAATAACCTTACCCTTTATTTGTATGATTATTTAGAGCTTAAAATGGCTTTTAAATACATCTTTCTCTGAGCAAACTCTTCTTTTGACAGCACTCTCCTCAGAGCTGCTTTTATGGCTTCATTTCGTAAACTATAGATAACTGGGTTGAGTGCTGGAGGCACCACTGTGTAGAAAATGGAGAACATGAGGTCCATAGCTGAGGGGGAGTCAGATGTGGGCCTTAGAAACTCAAAGCCTGCAGCTAATAGGAAGAAGGTGACCACAAATAGGTGAGGTAGGCAGGTGGAGAAGAGTTTAGTCCGGCCCTCCATTGATGGGATTCTCAGCACAGTGGAGAGGATGCGAATGTAGGAAAGCACAATGGAGATCAAGCAGATAAAAGCTATGGAAGTTGTGAAAGCAGCCACTGCAATCTCATTAAGGAATTCATAAGAACAAGATAGTTTCAGCATCTGAGGAATATCACAGAAGAACTGGGGAATGCGTCTGTCTCCACAGAGAGGGATGGAAAAGTTAACGATTGTGTGCATGAGCCCAGAGAGGCCCCCAGCAACCCACACAGCTGTCACTGCGCTCCGACAAGCACTGGGATGCATAATGGTCTCATACTGCAGTGGTTGACAGATGGCCACGTACCGGTCATAAGACATCACTGTGAGGATGGCCACTTCTGAAGAGGCCAGAGCTATGAAGAAGAAGACCTGGAGAATACATTGAGCAAGGGAAATGTAACCATTGTCCCTAAGTGAGTTTGCAACGGACTGGGGGACAGTAACAGAGATGCAGCAGAGGTCCAGAAGGGAGAGGTGCTTCAAGAAGTAATACATGGGGGAATGGAGATGATGGTCCAAGGTAGTGAGAGTGATAATGAGGAGATTGCCTGTCAAGGCCAGCAGGTATGTCACCAAAAACAGCAGTGCATGCAAAATCTGAAGGTTATGATCATCCGAAAACCCCATGAGAAAGAATCCATCCACTGAGGTCGTGTTGGCCATGGTTATGCTGAAGATAATAAGTTGATTCTATTCAGGAAGCCAAAACACAGTAGGAAAAATGTTTATGATATTTGATACATGTGTATTTCCAGCAATTCAGTGTCCTCAGCATGGAGCTACTGAAATCAAGGTGGCAGTTTTATCCCCATAGTGGTTAGTTAACATTTATTTCAGAAAAACCTCTAAACATCTTTCAGAAAAAGACCCCCTAAATATGATCAATTTCACATAGCTTAAGTTATGAGATTTTCTGTGTCAGAGTTTTGATTACTAAAAGTGGAGAAATTGACAGAGTTGATGAGCTCTTTATCTTCAAGAAACTTAGTGGACATGATGCTGATAAACCAGTTTCATTACTTCTTTCATATATGATACCTGTGTATTACAATAAACCACTAAAGCTTCCTCTGGTGAGCAGTCATTGATTCTACCTTGTAAATATGTCTAGTAATAGAGTGGAGGAAATGTTCCCGGGGCAATGCTGGCTTTAGGGATCATCACATTCCTTGCCTTTGAAAGGTGCTTAACATTTTAAAAAAGTGAAATTTGGTTGGAATGAACTTCCCAGAGCAAGACTGAAGAGTGAAATAAGTCTCAAAATTGTAACATGCAGATGTCACTGATGCCAGCCTTCTAAACCCTGTGATTTGGAACTTGAGGGAACATCTTGCAACTGGTGATACCTTACCCTCAGAGAATGCCCTTTAATTTTTAAGACCTCAGCAATGACTTTGGCTTGGCTATTTTCTATAAAATTCTTTTTTAAAAAAATGTATTGATTTTTTTATGTGATTGGAAGAATGCTAGGTGTTGAGTAAACAAGAATTAATAAGTCTTTATTTTTCTTCTCTGGGGCTAGAGATATATATGCCCATTTCTTCAACCAACCAACCAAACAAACAAACAAAAGCTTGATACCAGGTGTGATGTAATTGTTAGGGAGTTTGGTTGGTGTTACTTTTTCTAATTCATTTTAAATGTGCTATTGTAGAATCATAGAATCATTTTGTATATCAGAATAACTCTGATTTTTACTCCTTTTTTTTTAACCTTTTGAAAGGTCAGCAGCATCATTTTCACTGAGTTCCTTGACCACAAAGACTGTGTCTTTGTCACATCTAGCCATTTGTCCACACATTACAGTGTATCTAAGAGCCACTAGGTAAATATCTGTTTAACTGAATATATACAGGATTAATTTCAATTCTATATAGACAAAAAGTTACCAAGTTATTTTGAGTTACTCCACTGGATATTGAGGTTTGGTCCATTTATTCATCCCAAAGCAACATGAAAAGTTTAAAGATCCCTTGAGCTAGCATTTTTCTGTTTTTTATATAATTTGTTTTGAGAACTCACTGACAAGAATTCTTTAGACATGTTTTCTCCACCCTAGTCTCAGGTTCAGAAAGGCCTTAAACCTAGAACTACCTTCCCAGCCAGGAGGCAGCAGGGCCTGAGTAGGGAAGGCATCTTTCCTTGAAGGGCATCTGCAAGCCCCTTAGCTCCCGCTCTTTCCTTCTTCCTCCTCCAAGCACGACTCAGTCCCCATTGCCGACAATCCTAGTGTGCGGTTTCTGTTGTTCACAGTATTATGTGGAAGTTTTGGAATTCATAAGAAAAGATGAATATATGAAAGCAATTGAGTTATGCTTTAAAATTTATTGCCCCTGGATTGAAAATCAAATGCATCATCCTGATTTCCCAACTATAATATACTTTATTAGTGTAATCTGGACAAGAAACATTCATCTTTCAGCCTCTGCATTAAGGCTTCTCATAAAAAGAAAGAAGAGGAAAACTAGAAGAAAAAGTCTTACAACCACCACCACATACCCACACACAGCCAAACACACACCCCCTTCAGTATATTTAGATTTTTTTTCATCTTTGAAGAAACAGAGGCTAGCTTTTATATCTTGATTAATAATTGGGCATTTTTATTATCTATTGCATTATTTTCAAATTGTATCTATTAATGCATCACTTTGAAAAAAAAGAAGGAACTATATCTCTATGGAGATTTACTTAAGTTTAAGGAAGATACCATGAGGGCATATAAAACTCGTTAATACTTGTATTCCATCCAATGGATAATTATAGAGTAGAACTAAAGAATTATTTGTTAGAGAATATTGTACTTTCTTTCTCTGTTTTCCACTAGTCCCCAAAAAGTTTTTTCCCTTCACTAACCACTTACTTTCAAGTTTTATTTTGTTCTATAGAATACTTCTAAACTGTACCCACCTGTCTTTGAACTATCATGTTTTGAAACTGTGTTTTCCTGAAAGTAGTTGTAATTTCAATAAGTTGATTCTTTCTAATTACAGTTGTCCTGCAATTTTTAACACTTTAAAATCTCCTCACAGCTTTCCTGCCATCTCTTGGGACTGGCATTGCAATCGCTTCACTGAAAAAATAATGGTAATAGTTATTTCCTATATACAAAGGAAATTATCTCTGTGATGCCCTGTGCAAATGGCCTCTTTGCCATGATCTATTTTTTTTTTTTATGCAAGGCAGGCACTGGGAATTGAACCCAGGTCTCCAGCATGGCAGGCAAGAACTCTACCACTGCACCACCATTGCCTGCCCCCTGATTTATATATATATATTTTAAGGACTTGTCTCAGCAATTCTTTTAAATGACCTCACTCCACCCTTCATAGTTTTTTATAGCCTTCCTTTTCTTTATAGTTGTTCTTCTGAAGAGAATACCTGGAATTTCTGTGTTCATTCTCATGTCTCACATATTTTGCACCATATTTATCATGCTTTTGAACCATGAGTCCTCCCAAAGGCTCTAGCAAATCTGCAAATGACCTTCCTGATGGTAACTCCCATGTGATTTTATTATTGTTAAATTTCCTTTCTCAAATACATGACATTATTGTACAATTTTTCCTCTTAAACATCTCTTTTCCATCAGCTTTGTGATGCTACTTACTGCTGCCTGTCTCCTTTTCTCTGTGCGTGCCCTTTCTCAGTCTCTGTCTGGATCCTTTTCTGTACTTCTGGTGAAATTTTAAAAAGGCTGTCCTTAGACCTTTTCTTCTGTCCTTATTTTATTCAATATAGTCGCATAATTTAAAGGAGCCAGGTTAACTGCTTTCTTACAGGATTTGTACACTCATTGCATGGGGGAGGAAGGTCTTTTCAGCACTTCTCACATCCTCCTTCCTGTCTGACACACAATAACTTCCAGCTGGGTCAGTCCCATCAGAACTCATCTCTTCTCTCAACCATCTCCTGTCAGTGTCCTTTATTTCAAAGAATGACACAGCTTCTCCTTTTTCTGTCCAATCAAACATCAACATTTTATATGTTCATTATCTCTTACAGTTATTACCTTTTTTTTGCCTCACTTCTACATTAGTTTAAGCTTCTATCGTGTATAGGAATGTCTTATTCTTCAGTTTCACATCCCTACAATCCAACTTCCATGCTATTGCCAGGATGATCATTGCAAATCATACCTTGCTACATTCTTGATTTTGCTTCTCTGTCTGGACTGTATTTTGCAATAATACTCACAAAAAACTTAAGATGGCAAACAATATCTTCCATGATATGTCTCTTGTCTGCTTTTCCAATACACCAGGATTATCCCTCATTGTCACTTCCCTAAACCCACATTGAACCTCAGTGCAATATTTAATAATGCTGAATTCCTTAGATTACTCTTAATGTACCAATCATATTGGTTCACTATGATCTGTTTGTTTGTTTTTTTCTTTAACCATATTAATCCTTCTGTCTGGAATTCCTCCAAGTAGTCTCCCTCCTCATTTGCTTGGGACATATTTAATTATCTTTTAACATCTCCTTTTTCATTATTGTTCTCCTTTGAAAATACTCCTGACATTAAAACTAAACACCCTCTTTTAAGTTCAGATTTCATCCTTCAAGACTCCTTATAATTTTGATTAATTTTATAACATTTGCATATTTCTATCAGCCTATTTTAAAAATTCATAATTTCAAGGCAAACAAAAATTTTAAAATAGGCTGATAGAAATATGCAAATAAGCAAATATTATCTTATTTGGCGTTCTATGTACTATGCCTCACAAAGTCACTGGCACTTAGCAGGTGCTGCCAAATGTTGGTAAACTCCACTAAATTTAGAGAAGTTACTCTCACCAGAGTTAGTCTCCATCAGGAAGAGCACATCTGTGGATCCTGAGGTCAAACATCTCTGTTCCAGAATTGGTCTGGCAGCTCAGCCTGTGAAATTTTCATGTGAGAGAAAAACAGATGCTGTCGTCCGAGTCTGAACATGGAAAACTATAGAGCCACAGACATTTTAAATTCCCGTTAAGCCCAGGATACCGGAAATGAAGTAAGTGCTGCCCACGCACGAGGGAACACGCCTGTTCACGGTCGCTGGTGTCTCAGGTGAACACTCTGAGTTCAAACCCTGGGACTTCACGAAGCTCCCCTCGGGGAATTGCCTCAGTGCAGAGCAGTTAATTACTGTCCTGGCTTAACTGAATTTCACAGCCTGCACATTCCAGGGAGGGAAAAATGTGCGTTGTGTGTGACTGCTTTTCTGAGCTTAGGTTCAGAGTTACACTTCTCTAGCAATAACTTCAATTTAACTAATCACCAATAAAATCATGTGGTAAAGGAATATTTATTATCCATTTATATGAACTCATACCATAATTACAGAATCAAAGAATCTTAGAATTAAAACAATATCAGAGGTCATTTAGTTAAAGCTTTGTCCAAATCCTATGCCTTTTTTAAAATAATGCTGAAACTGATAATTCAGCCTCCATTTTAAAAGTCCCCTAGATAGCTAAGGAAATGTTTAAGAAACTGCATTTTGAAAGCTGCAGATCAGCAGGTTTGGTTTTGATCCCAGTGTCTAATATAGTTCCTCGTAAGTACCACACAGAGTTTAAATAGAGATAATACATGAGTGATTGAAAAGGACTCTGAATTTGTTAAATTAGGTTCAATCTTGATGTGAGAATTTTAAAATTTAGCATAGGTTTTAATTCTGATCTAATAAATATTTTCATTAAAGCCCTAGGAAAAATAGTAGAGTGATTATTAAAAAAAAGCTAGAGTCAATATTATACATATTGGTTATAAGAGGGGGAATCCAGGGCAGTGCAATGGTGGCTCAGTGGCAGAAATCTCTCCTGCCATGCTGGAGACCGGGGTTTGATTACCAGAGCCTGCCCATACCCCTCCCCCCCAGAAAAAAGAAAAAGAGGGGGAATCCAAAGATTTAAATGGATTATACTGGTGGAATAATTCAGAGAAAACTATAGAATAGCTCAAGCAGGATAAAATGGAATGAAATACATTTCATATATAAAGCTATGTCAAAATTGCAGAGTTCTCTGGGTGCTCATTTTTCTTTCTTTCTTTTTTAAGGTAAATGCCATCAATACCTGGTAAAAGTATCCAGTGACTGCCAAAATAATGGACTGAAGTCAACCTGCCACCAGAAACTTGGATGACCTCTGGGGAATGGGTGGTGCCATATGATGATTAAACATTGTGCTCTGTCAGCAAGTTGGGCAGTAACTAGTGGCTCTTGCCACAACATCTGTGGCAAGTGAAGGTCCAGGCTTCTGATCCCATGTATAGCCTCAATCCCTGCTCCTAAAAGCAAGATAAGGGGTTCATGGGATTGTTAAGCTTCAATCAGGAATGGCTGCAGAATGAGGTACACACAATCTATAAAAAGTCATTGTTCGTGCAACTGTTGAGAGCATACCCTACTGAAAGGGCCCTTTGGTTACATTTATAGAAGAAGAAATATCCCCATGGTCTGTCCTCATTCAGAGAATTCCATTCATGTTTATCGACCCCAGACCTGTTTGTCAACTACTTGCAGTCTCATCCCTTCCTAGTTGTTGACCATTTATCTTAAACGCTCATAAAGCCAAGGAATTCATTTGTATCTGACCCCCCCCAGCCATCTCTTCTTCCATTCAAAATAAACAACCAGATAAACTTATTGAAGTTCACTCCTAGAGTTTGCCCATTCTGAAAGACAACTTCTGTGTGTTTTGCAGCCATCCACTTTGGAATGGTGCCAACCTATCATGCATATCCATCTGAAATCTAAGCCTAATCTTTTGCTCCTGCCATCTACTGTTAATAAGGAACTTTCTGTGTGGCCACGTTATTGGCTGAGGAAGAGGAGGTGATGCTGTGGGAGGGTGCATCTGAACCATCTGCTCACGCAACTAGCTTTCCAATTGAGGACCTATACAAGCCTGATCACATACACATCTCTTTCGATTCAGGGGAAATTCACATAGCAAAAATGTAACCATTTAAAAGTGTACAATTCAGGGGCATTTATTACATTCACTGTGTTGTACAACACCATCTTATGAAGTTCTAAAATATCTTTATCACCCCAAAAGTAAACCCATATTAAGTAAGCACTCGCACCCTGTGCTGTCCCTACACTAGCTCCCTCCAGCTCCTGGCAACTGCCAATCTGCTTTCTCTCTCTATGGAGTCACCTATTCTGTATATTTCATGTAAATGGAGCTATACAATATGTGATAGATTACATCTAGCTTACTTCACTTTGCATAAATATTCTCAGGCTACATACAGATTTTAGCATATATCAGTATCTTTCTTATGGTTGAGTAATATTCCATTTCATGAATATACCATAAGGTGCTTTTTTTTCAGTTTCCTAGTCTACTTAAAGCAGATATCATGAAATGGGCTGGGCTTAAACAATTGGAAATTTGGTCACCTACAGTTAGAGTTCAGGAAAATATCCAAATCAATGTGTCATCAAGGCAATGCTTTCTCCCTGAAGACTGGCAGCCTGCAATCCTTGGTTCCTCTGCCACATGGCAAGGTGCATGATGGTATCTGTTTTCTCTCCCTTCTTTTCCAGGTTTCATTGATTTCACCTTCTTGCTTCAGTGGCTTTTCTCCCTCTCTGTATTCATTCTTTTTATAAAAGACTTCAGAAATAGGAATAAGACCCATCCTGAATGATTGGTTCACAACTAGGCTGAAGTAGTCTCATCAAAAAGTACCACCTGCAGAGAGTCCATAGCCATGGGAATGGATTAAATTTAAGAGCCTGTCCTTTAGGGATACACACAGCTTCAAGCCACCACAATATTCTTGAGTTGGTGGGTACTTGGATTGTTTCTATCTTTTGGCTATTGTGTATCATCCTGCTATGAGTATTCTTGTACATTGTTTGAGTAAATGTACTCAATTCTTTTGGCTTTATGTCTAGTAATGGAATTGTGGGCTCATGGTCATCTCTGTTTAACTTTTTGGGGAACCACTAAACTGTTTCCATAATGGTTGCACCATTTTACTTTCCCAGTAGCAGTACCTGAGGGTTCCAGTTTCTCCACATCCTCACTGATACTTGTTAATTTCTGTTTTTTAAGTTATGAGCATCTTAGTGGCTGTGAAGTGGTATCTCATGGTTTTGATTTGCATTTCCCTGAGTATTAGTGATGTTGAGCATCTCTTCATGTGCTTGTTAGCCATTTGTTTATTTTCATTGGAGAAATGTTTACTCAAGTCTTCTGTCCATTTTTAAATTGCATTGGTTGCCTTTTAATTTTTGAGTTCTAAGTGTTCTTTTTCCTTTCTTTCTTTCTTTTTTTTTTTTGCATGTGCAGGGACCGGGAATCGAACCCAAGTCTCTGGCATGGCAGGTGAGAACTCTGCCACTGATGAGTTCTAAGAGTTCTTTATATTTGCAGGATAATAACCCCCTACAATGATTTTCAACTATTTTCTCTGATTTTGTAAGCTGTCTTTTCACTTTTGATAATGTCCTTTGATGCACAAAACTTTTAAATTTATATGAAGTCCAATTTATCTAGTTTTTTTTAATTGTTGCTCATGTTTTTGGTGTCATATATAAGATTCCATTGCTAAATCCAAGGTCATGAAGATTTACCCCTGTGTAAATAATTCCATTATTTTACATGTGGATATCCATTTGTTTTAGCACCTTTTGTTAAAGAGACTCCTCTCTTCCCATTGAATAGTCTTGAAATCCTTGTCTACAATCATTTGACTATAGATGTGTGGAATTTATTTCTGGGTTCTCAATTCTATTCCATTTATCATTATATTGATCCTATTGCCAACACCACACTGAATTGATTACTGCTACTTTGTAGTAAATTTGAAATTAGGATGGTCAGTCTTCCGACTTTATTGTTCTTTTCCAGGATTCTTGTTTTTTGTCTTTTTTTTTTTTTTTTTTGCTATTTGGCGTGCCTCAGAATTCCATATGAATTCGAGGATGGGCATTACAATTTCTGCACAAAAAACATTTGAATTTTTAATAAGGATTTCATTGACTCTGTAGATCAATTTGAGTGGTATTGTCATTTTCCAATATTCTTGGCATTTATGGCTTTGCATTTATTAGAGTGTCTTTAATTATTTCAGCAATGTTTTATAGTTTTTAGTGTGTCCTTCATTTATTTGGTTTAATTTATTTTTAAATATATTATTGTTTTAATACTTTGTAAACAGATTATTTTCTTAATTTCCTTTTCGAATTGTTCATTGCTGGTATGTAGCCACACAATGATTGTTTTTTTAATGGGCAGGCTCTGGGAATTGAACCTGGGTCTCCAGCATGGCAGGCGAGAATTCTGCCACTGAGCCACCATTGCACCACCCAACACAATGATTTTTGCCTATGGATCTTGTACCTTGCAAATTTGCTGAATTTGTTTCTCAGTTCTAGTAGTTGCTTTTGTGGATTCTTTGGGATTTTCTACACACAGGAGCATGTCACCTGCAAATAGAAGTAGTTTTGCTTCTTTCTTTCTAATGTGAATGCCTTTTATTTCTTTTTATTGCTTAATTGCTCTGGCTAGATATTCCAGTATAATGTTGAATAGCAGTGGTGAAACTATTACATGTATATCTCTTTGCCTTGATATTAATCACTAGCAATAATGAAGGTCATTCATAATGATGAAGTGTTCAATTCATGAGGACATAATAATAATCAGAAACCATGAATTTCAGAAAGACAGGAATGCTGACAGAAAAGTCTTATCAACCTAGAATTCCATAATCTGCAAAGATATTCTTCAGAATGAAGAATGAATTCCTTCATTCAGGAATGAAGGCAAAATTAAGAATATTGCAGCAGATGGAAAGCTAAAAAATTTGCCACAGACCCATTTTAAAGAAATTGTTAGTGGAATTTCTTTAGACAGAAGGAAAATTATACCATAACAATAGTTTGAAAATCAGAAATGACAGAAGAGAAACAGTAATGTAACTATCTGGCAAAATACAAAATTTAAGTACTGTGCTGGTTTGAAAGGATGTATGGACCCTAGAAAAGCCATGTTTTAATCCTAATGTCATTTTGTAAAAGCAGCAACGTTTTCTAATCCCTATTCAGCACTGTATATTTGAAACTATAATTAGATCATCTCCCTGGAGATGTGATTTAATCAAGAGTGGTTGTAAAGCTGGATTAGGTAGAGGTGTGTCTCCACCCATTTGGATGGGTCTTGATAAGTTTTGGAAGTCCTATAAAAGTGGAAACATTTTGGAGAATGAAGAAGATTCAGAGAGAGCAGAGAATGCTGCAGCACCATGAAGCAGAGAGTCCACAGCCAGCGCTTTGGAGATGAAGAAGGAAGACACCTCCCAGGGAGCCTCATGAAACAAGAAGCCAGGAGAGAAAGCTAGCAGATGATGCTGTGTTTGCCATGTGACCTTTCAGCTGAGAGAGAGGCCCTAACTGTCTTCACCATGTCCCTTCTCGGATGAGAGAGAAACCTTGAATTTCATCGGCATTCTTGAACCAAGATATCCTTCCCTGGATACCTTTGATTGGACATTTCTATAGACTTGTTTTAATTGGGACTTTTTTTGGCCTTAGAACTGTCAACTAGCAACTTATTAAATTCCCCCTTTTAAAAGCCATTCCATTTCTGGTATATTGCATTCCAGCAGCTAGCAAATTAGAACAAGTACTATACTCTTAAGTTTTCAAAAATTTGTGTAACTGGTAAAGAAAATTATGACCTTGGGGAGTTTTAAATGTATAAAGGTAATACATATGAAAACTATAGCATAAAGTGGGGAAGGAAAAAGATCTTAAAGATTGTTAGGATTCTACTTTCTACTTTAAATAGTAGAATATTAACTTGAAGTAGACAGTTAAAGGTTAGGGATTATATCTTAACCTCTGGAGCAATCAATAAAACATAATATGAAGAAATGTAGTCAAGAGGTCAATAGAGAGTTCATCCTCCAGAGAAGCTGGTACATAGCCAGGAACGGTACAGAACAACTGCTGGGGCTACATCAGTGACCAGAAACACAGCGTACACCAGTTTGGACCAGGTGGACTGGCCAAAACCCCACACAGAACTGTAAATCCCCCAAACCTTGAAGACCTGGTGCACCTCCCCCATGGGTGTGGCAAGCTGGTTACCTGAGGGGAAAGGAAACAGATTTTACAAGCAGCAAGGGCTTAACTTAACCAAGCTCCACTTGTAGAATTAATTAACAAATTCTGAGTACTGACAATAGGCCCCAACACAGAGAAATCTGGAATAAGCACTAAAGGAACTAGGAGTTTTTGCCCTGGCATAGAGGGGGTGAGGCTGACAGAAAAAAAGAAGAACAGAGGCTTTTTGAGACATCAAAAAATATTGGAAAAGGGCTAGACCCCCAATAAAGGAAGCACATACAACCTGGATAAACACAGAGCTGCGTACCAGCTTACAGTTTTGATTGATGACCCCGAGGAGTGGGGGTCCTGCTCTGAAAAGGCCTTTGTTCTACTCCTTAGCAGGTCACTAGATAGAACTAGAAGCTTCTCAGGCTCCAGCACTGCCCAGACAAGGGCAGAATTAAGCTTGTCTGAGAGACAAAATAACTAGTCATGTGAAAGGAGTTAATTCTCCAAAAGAAAGGTGGGTCCCAGCTCAAGGGGAATCCCTCCTTCAAGGAAATCAGGCCCCAGGGACTGGAAAACTGAAGGAATGAATGCCAGCCCACAACCTCACCTCTGTCTCAGCCACACCCCTGGCAGGGAGAGTCTGCTGAAGTTAAAGGCACCGCATTACTACACTGATGGGAAGCCACAGGCAGACAAGCAACACATGCTGGGCAGGTTTGGAAAAGCACAGAGTCTGGAGGCTTCGTAAGAAAGTCTGTCAATTGCTGGGTCTCACCCTTAGGGAAAATTGATGCAGTCTACTCTCTCCTCCTGAGATGTGGGCCTTTCAAGTTTGGGAAAATCTGACTGGGGTTTATAATATATGAGGAAACCCTCCTCAAAATAATGATATAGCTTTTGTAATGTGACTGTATGATTGTGAAAACCTTGTGTGTCTTGATGCTGCTTTTATCTACCTTATGGACAGATGAGTAAAACATGGAATAAAAATAAATAAATAATAGGGGAAACAAATGTTAAAATAAATTTAGTAGATTGAAATGCTAGTGATCAATGAAAGGGAGGGGTGGGGGTATGTATGAATTTTTTTCTGTTTTCTTTTTATTTCTTTTTCTGAATTGATGCAAATGTTTAAGAAATTATCATGATGATGAATATGTGTGATGATACTGTGAATTACTGATTATATATGTAGCATGGAATGATCATATGGTAAGAATGTGTGTGTTCGTATGTTGGTATGTTTAACAAAGAAAATAGATTTAAAAAAGATTCTACAAAGGTTCCATGCACTAGGGTAACTTTCCAGAAACTTACAACCTCCAGATGGTTCCCCAGACCAGACAAGTCCTGAAATGCAGAGGGACCAGTTTCTCCAGAACATCAACTAGGTCCATCCCCCATCCCATATAGTCCTTCCAACATGAATGGGCATAGCACAAAAACCCCTAAAGTGTGGGATAGAAGTTCAAAGGTGATGGTGGAGTCATACAGAGAAGGTCAGGTTTAACAAATGAGTATGATTGATGAATCAATATATTGATATTTTTTTTAGTCTCCAGTATCTAAGAGCAACTAGAAGTGAAAACCTAAAATTGTGGAATTGTAATTCATGCCAAACTCTGAAATCTGTTCTACAATTAATTGTTGTGATGTGCTTTGAAATTCATTGCTTTTTTGTATATATGTTTTCACAAAAAAGAAAAAAAAAGTTGATCATGTTGATAAATGCACAGCTATATGAGAATATTGTGAACCACAGATTGTACACTTTGGATGATAACATGGTTTGTGAATATATATTATATATCAAAAAAATAATTAAGAAAGATCCATATAGACAGAGCAAGAAACAAAAAACAAGAACAAAAAAATTCTGATCATTTAAACAGAACCTATGCTAGAGGTCTAGAATAAGTTAAACTGAATGTCAAAGAGCATATAGAGAACAAAGCCATCCAGCAAGAAAATCCTAGGCAAAAGAGTGAAAACAACCTCTGGAATAAACTAGGCACTAGCAAAAAATAATGAGTCATACTAGGAAAATCAAAGATATGACTCAATCAAAAGAACAAACCAACAATTCCAATGAGATACAGATGTTGAAATAACTAATTCAGGATGTTTGAACAGACATGGAAAAGCTCATCTAAAATCTAATCAATGAGTTGAGGGAGGATATAAAGAAGATATTGGGTAAACAAAAATAACAATTTGAAAGTTTGAAAAAACAAGTCACAGAACTTATGGGAATGAAACACACAATAGAAGAGATGGGAAAAATTGTGGAAACCTACAATAGATTTGAAGAGGCAGAAGAAAGAATTAGTGAACAAGAGGACTGGCCATCTGAAATCCAAACACAAAATATAGGGAAAACAGTGGAAAATATGAGTGGGGTCTCTGGGAATGAATGACAACACAAAGCACATGAATATACATGTGTGGGTGTCCCAGAAGGAGAAGAGATGGGGAAAGGAGAAGAAATACTAATTGAAGAAATAATCAGTGAAAATTCCCCATCTTTTATGAAAGACATATAATTACAGAACTGCAGCATATCCCAAATAGAAAACGGTGCAGGTAGACATGTTCAACACAGAGTTGTCATAAACCTTCAATTTGTAAAACTGTAATGTCTTCAAAATGCAATAAAATGACACTGAATAAAGTTAGGTATGCCTGTATTTGTTACTTTTGCTTTTATATAATATCCTTAATTGTAAGTGCAGAAAATTTTATTTTTAGTAATGTCAGTGTTTAACAACTGGCTAGCAGAATTCCAGATGACATTTGGCTCCTATTGGACAGTGAATGCCATTTCCAGTGCACTATGGGCTGCAGCTTTCTTATGAATAAGGTTGCTGAAATTTAAAACCTTGCTTTTATGGTTGATGTTTATAATCCAACCATTTCCCTCTCAATCTGCCTTCAAATATGCAAGGATACCAAAATAAATGACCCAATTCAGTCACTTCTTGGTCTAAATCTTAAAACATCATCGATAGCCAGGCACACATATACCAAGAAGGATTTTTCTGCACATGGAAATAATTTATTTAAGCACTGTGATTAAGAGATTTGAAAGCTTAGAAAACAATGCTGTTTGATGTTTCTGTCACCTACTTTTTTCATCTCCTACAAACAGATTTTTAAAAATTTTCTTGAGCATGGTAATTAAAACAAACCCTTTCTTTGATTGAACAGTGAAGGTGGACTAAAAATCTAAAAAAATTTTGTGACTAGGCCCACAGAAGCTCTCTTTGACACCTGTCCAGGCCCACAAGGAATATGGTAAAATTGGTTATACCAAACTAGTGAGTTTTGGTTCCCAATATAATACTAATCAGGGTTTGTTTCATGATCCAGAATATGATCTGTCGTGGTGATTGCTCCATGTAAACCTGAAGACAACACGTAGTTTGCCAATTTGAGGTACAGTGATCCATAAAAATCAATTATGTCAAGTTGGTCGGTAGTGTTATTCAATTTTTTTATATCCTTCCTGATTTCCTGTCTGCTTCTTCTAGTATTCAGAGAGGTCTCTTTAAGTCTCTAAATATCATTGTGGATTTTTCTAATTTTTGCTGTCATTCAATTTGTCCTAACGAATGTTTTTACAATATTTCACTACAAAAAGGAGTATACACATTTTTTTCAAGTACATTCAGACCATTTACCCTGATGAACTATGTTCTGCAACACAAATCAAGTGTCGACAAATTTAAAAGGATTCAAGTAATTCAAATATGAATATCAAAATATATACAAAATATGTTCTATGATCACAATGGAATTATATAACACATGTCTAAATAATCATTTTGCCAAAGAAGAAATCATGAGAGAAATTAGAAAGTATTTTGAAATGAATTGAAGTGGAATTCCACTAAAACTGTACCAAGGGACTTGTAGCATTTAAATGAGTGTATAGAAAAAAGGGATGGTCTGAAATCTGTGATCTCAGCCTCCACCATAAGAAATTAGAAAACAAAGGACAAATTTAACCCCAAAGTAAACAAAAGAATGGAAATAATGAAGATTAGTGTGGAAAGCAACTAAATAGAAAACAAAAAACATTTCTAGCCAGGTAAAAAAAAGAAGGTAACATTCAATATCAGGATTGAGAGATGATACATCACTACACAGTCTAAAGACAGTATAAGGATAATAAGTGAATTTTATGAATAACCTTATGCTCCAAATTTTAACATCTTAGATAAAATGAACAAATTCCTTGAAAGGCAATGAACTGCCAAAACTCACTCAAGAAGAAAATAGGCAACTAGAGTAGCCCAATCTGTTAAAGAGACTGAGTTTGTAGTTAAGAGCTTTCCTACACTGAAAACTGCAGTCTCAAAAATGATTCTACCAAATATTTAGAGAAGAAATATTACCATTACCAGACATTTTAAAATTAATATCATTAGTTTTGTTATTTGTATGTCTTCCATATTGTTCCTTCTTATTGTCTTACCTACTTTTTGTTCATCTGATCCTCCTTTTCTGAATTCCTTTGGATTATTTGAGCAGTTTATAGTACCCCAATTTAATATTTCTTTTGATTTTTTCTAAAATATTTTTGTTGAGAAATCTTCACACACATAAGTTCCATAAATGGTGTACAGCCAGTGGCTCACAGTGTTATCACATAGCTGTGCATTCATTGCCATGATAATTTTTTTGAACATTTGCATCATTCCAGAAAAAGATACAAAAAGAAAAAAGAAGAAACTCATACATACCATACTGTCAGTTCTCAGAAAATAAACTTGACATACAAAATGGATTCTGTGGCCTGGGCCCCGTTAGTTTCTCTCCCTCAGCAGCTTCTCTGACAGGACCTGATGTGCCATCAAGATAAAAGAGCACAACTGTGCCAACACCTCACCCACCAGAGGCCAAACCAGGTAACCATGAGCATGAGGTCATGAGCTGCACCAGCCTGATATCTTCCAGTGATGCCTGAAGCCGCACATCACCCTCAACCATTCTTGGCATGTTTTTTTTTTCCTTTAAAACCACAAGCTGTCAGAAAGAGAGCTGGAGCCATTTTTCTTTCCTTTTGCTGGCAGGTTTCACTGACTCCCACCTGCCTGCTCTCCCCCTGCTCTCACTCTGTTGCTTTCTCTCTCACAATAAACCTGTTAAGCTTTAACTTGCTGTCCCATGTGGATTCCTTAATAACTCTGTGCCTAATACATACACTGTTCTAGTTTGCTAGCTGCCAGAATGCAATATACCAGAAACAGAATGTCTTTTTAAAAAGGATAATTTAATAAGTTGCTAGTTTACCATTCTAAGGCTGAGATAATGTCCCAATTAAAGCAAGTCTATAGAAATGTCCAATCAAAGACATCCATGGAAAGATACTTTGGCTCAAAAAGGCTGCTGAAGTTCAGTGTCTCTCTCTCAAGTGAGAAGGCACATGGTGAACAGGGTCAGGGTTTCTCTCTCATCTGGAAAGGCGTGGGGCGAACATGGCATCATCTGCTAGCTTTCTCTCTTGGCTTCCTTTCATGAAGCTCCCTGGGAAGTGTTTTCCTTCTTCATTTCCAAAGGTTGCTGGCTGGTGTACTCTCTGCTTCTCGTGGCTATGTCATTCTGCTCCCTCCGAATCTCTAGCTTTCTCCAAAATGTTTCCTCTCTTATAGTATTCCCATAAACTAATCAAGACCCACCCAAATGGGTGGAGACACATCTCCACCTAATCTAGTTAACAACCACTCTTGATTGAGTCACATCTCCAGGGAGATGATCTAATTATAGTCTCAAACACACAGTTCTGAATAGGGATTAGAAGAAATGGCTGCCTTTACAAAATGGGATTAGTATTAAAGCATGGCTTTTCTAGGGTATGTACATCCTTTCAGACCAGCACATCCCACCCTCTGGACCCTAAAGAAGACATGTTTTTCCCATATGCAAAATATATTAATTCCATCACAATATATATCAGAAATCCTTAAACCATCACAGTAGCAATCCAAATGAAATACAAAGTTAGAAACAGTACAATGTCTTATCAAAGTTAGTTACAGGCATGGTCTGTTCTAAGGCAAAGTTCTCCTCTGGCTCTGGACCTATAAAAACTCAAAACAAGTTATTCTCTCTCAACATACAAAGGAGGAACATTCATAGGATACATATACCCATTTCCATAGGGAGGAAGGAATACAGGGGTCCCTGGAATCACATGGTTTTGAAAACCCACAGGGCACAGTCCATTAGATTTCAAAGTTTAAGAGTCATTTATCTTTGGGGTCTAAGAAAGCAGCAGTCCCACCCATTCCAAGGGCCTACGAAGAAGCCTGCCTCCCTCTCTAAATACAACCTTGGGGGATATTGGGAAGACCACCTTTTTCTTGGCTGCACCCTCTCCAAGGATCATGGCTGCACTTGGGCACCAAATTTGATAATCAAATTTATGAACATTTGATCTTTGATAAGGTCCCCAGTTCCACTGAACTGGGACAGAATAGTCTTTTCAATAAATGGGTATGGGAGGAATGGATTTCAAAAGCCAAAAGAAGGAAGGCAGATCCCACACCTTACACCCTACACAAAAATTTATTCAAAATGAGTTAAAGAACTAAATGTAATAGCCAACACCATAAAAGTTCTGGAAGAGTATGTAAGGAAACATCTTCAAGATCTAGTCATACATCTAAATTACAAGCAGTGAAAGAAAAAAAGACAAATGGAAACTCCTTAAGATAGAGAGCTTCTGTGTCTCAAAGAACTTTGTCAGAAGGTGAGGAGGCAGCCAACTCAATGACAGAAACTATTCAGAAACCACATATTGAATAATGGCTTGACATCCTGTGTACATAAATAAATCATACAGCTCAACAACAAAACAACAAACAACCCAATTATAAAATCAGCAGAGGATGTGAATAGACACTTTTCTGAAGAGCAAATACAGATGGCTAAAAAGCACATGAAGAGCTGCTCATCTTCATTGACTATAAGGGAGATAAAAATTAAAAGGACAATGAGATATCACTTCACCCCTATAAGAATTACTGCTATTAAACAAATAGGAAACTATAAATGTTGGAGAGGATGTGGAGAAATTGGAACACTCATTCACTGCTGGTGGGAATGTATAATGGTGCAGCCTCTATGGAAGCCAGTTTGGTGATTCCTCAAAAACTAAATATTGAGTTGCCCTATGTTCTAATTTGCTACCTGCCGGAATGCAACACCCAAGAGATGGATTGGCTTTTAATAAAAGGGGATTTATTTTGTTAGTTCTTCAGAGGAAAGGCAGCTAACTTTCCACTGAGGCTCTTTCTTATGTGGAAGGCACAGGATGGTCTCTGCTGGTCTTCTCTCCAGGCCCTTGGGTTCCAACAACCTTCCCCGGGGTGACTTCTTTCTCCATCTCCAAAGGCCTGGGCTGAGCTGCAAGTGCTGAGATGAGGAATGCTGAGCTGCTTGGGCTGTGCTACATTGCGTTCTCTCATTTAAGCACCAGCCAATTAAGCCAAACATCACTCATTGCAGCAGACACGCCTCCTAGCTGACTGCAGATGTAATTGGCAACAGATGAGGTTCACGTACTGCTGGCTTATGTCCGCAGCAACAAGATTAGGTATGCTCACCTGGCCAAGTTGACAACTGAATCTAACTAACACACCCTATGACTCAACAATACCAATACTCAGTATGTACCCAGAAGAGTTGAGGGCAGTGACACGAACGGACATTTTCACACTGTTCATAGTGGCACTATTCACAATTGCCAGGAAATGCAAACAATCCAAGTACCCATCAACAGTAAAGTGGGTAAACAAAATGTGATTTAGATGTATGTATTAGCTGGGGTTCTCTAGAGAAACAGAAGCAGCAGTAGATATCCATGGATATAAAGTTTATAAAAGTTCCTGGTGCCTGCCCATGAAAAAAAAATTATAAAAGTGTCTCATGTAACTGTGGGAATGTAGAATGCAAGGTCTACAGGGCATGCCACAAGCTGACCAATCCGATGAAGGTCCTCAGTGACCTCTTGGGAGAGGCAGGCTGGGCAACTGTGGGAATAAAAGTGTCCAAGGTCTATAGTGAGGCCATGAAATGTCCTCATAGGAACAGACAGGTCAGCACTTGCCTGACCAGAAAACTGGGCACCACCACCTGGCCAAGTTGACACATGAGCCTGACCATGACAATGTGCAATGAAATATTATGCAACAATAAGATGAAATGTTGTACGAAACATAAAAATATGGATGAACCTTGAGGACATAATGCTGAGTGAAATAAGTCAGACGGAAAAGGATAGATACTGGATGATTTCATTATTATGACTCTATAAAGGTAATCTCAGAGATTACACTGTATAATATAGCAGACCTAGAGATACACAGAAACTAGAGATGGAGGAAAGGCTGCATAAGGAGGGTGAATCTAAATGCAAGGGAATGCAAGGGAAATTAGTGTGTTTATAAGTAACATTGCTATATTGAAAGTGTGTATAACTGAAAGAGGATGTATAGTGTCATTTATACCAATGATGAAATTTATGATGATAAATAAGTTCTCACATGAGCTATGAAATGGTGCAATAGTGGACAAGAAGTCAATGGTAGAGGGATATGGGGGAAAACTAAAAATGCTTGCTATGACCAATTGTTAATATGCAGTCAGAGAATGCTAATGGTTGTAGTTTGCTAAACCCCAATCAACGTCATTCGTGTTGTTTTTAAGAGCACCTGGGCTTGAACTGAAATTCTATAAAGGTTTCATACACTAGGTTTGCCTTCCTGGAACATATAATTCCCAGAGGGTTCCTAGGTCAGATAAATCCTGAAACCCAGAGGCACCAGCCTCTCCAGGATTATCAATTGATTGCATCCCCCTGTCCTTCAGTGTGATAGTGTTGGAACAGGCATTCCACAGGGATCCCTATAGAGTGGGCAAGGGATTAAAGGAGAGCGAGATGTATAATAGAGAAAATGGGATTTACAAAGGAGTTTGGCTGCTGAACTAGACTCCAGTGTTTCCAAACAGCTGCAAGGCAAAATCTGAGATGATGGAATGGTAGCCCATGGCAACCTCTGCCCTGTAGCTGCTTGTTGAAGTGTGCTTTGAAAAGTGTTGCTTTTTTCTTTCTTTGCTTTGTTATATATGTTATATTTTACAATAAAAATTGTTTAAATAACTATAGGCAGCTATAGTAATTTTAGATAAAAAGATTCCTGAAATAAAAGATTTGAAAATGTTTAGTAACATAGGTCATTACTATAGCAAAGTTGTTATTTGAAACAACTTTCTACTTGATATTTTGAGAACATATGCAGTTTTGATAGTTAATCAAATATTATTTGAGATAGTGTTAATATTTAGAATTAAGATTTAGAGTTTATATTTTTCCTTGCTTGCTTTCATTTTAAATTAGTTTAAATTAGTTAAATAAATTAATTTAAGTTTAAATTAGTTAAATAAAATATCTAAACAATCATTGTAAAGGCAATGATTGTTTAGATATTTTATATAAATATGCCTGTGGATAAACTAACTAAGGTATCCATTTTTGGTGGTTATAATTTTCATCTGTCAATTGCAGAAATGTTTGTATCTTTCTATTTTCCTGAAATCAGGAAAATATTTAGTAATGTAGGTCATTACTATAGCAATGTTGATATTTGTAATAACTTGCTACTTGATATTTTGAGAACATTCACAGTTTTGACAGCTGATCGAATGGTATTTAAGTTAGTGTCTCATATTTAGAATTTAAGAAACTCTGAAATCGGAATTTGTAGATTTTTTCCTTTTTACCTTGATTTTAAGTTGGTTTATGAAACTTACTGTGCAAACACAGGATTTACAATGATTATTTGGATACTTTATTTAAATATACCTATGGATAAGCTCAGATATTCATTTTTGGGGTTCTAAGTGTATTACCTGTTTTCTTAAATAAAAAATTTAAAAATAGAAAATGATTGTATTCTACTGATAGGATTTTAAAGTTTATGAAAATGCATTGGACACAAAAGAAAATCTGTTAAATATATGAAAACACTAAAAAGTGATTTTCTTTGAGATTATATCTGAGTTGATGCTCAACACAATGTCAGTGTTATTTACTTTACTAAATATCTTATATGATTACATGTTAAATTATGAATTGCAGGAATCAACTTTTAAAAAAAAACAATCCTTTTTGAATCCCCTACCTCTTCTTCTAGTTCTGTCCCAGTGAATTAACTTCAACTTTAACCCTCGAGTGCTCATTCATAAGTCAAATGACTTCATATAACATAATTTTCAAACTGCAGATCTCAGGCGGGTTTAGATCAAGCACATTCGTCATACAACCCATTGAATTATAGAAACACGACTTTCATATATCAGTGGGCTCATTATTTGCCCCAAGACCAATTAAAAGGAATTTTAGACTATAAGTTCATTTGAACTTCTGCTCTCTAAATTAAGTAACTCCAAATTATTTTTCATAGTTTTGTTTTCCTGACTCTAATCTTCACCCTGGCTTCCTCCCTCCTTGTGCTGCTGGGAAGAAAGTTTACTTCTTTCCTCTCTGGACACAATGACCGATTACTCTTGAGGGACCCTTGAGTCCCTAGAGCTAAAATGATAACACGGCACTGTGTGAATGGTGATTGGTCCGTTTTTGGGCATACCCTTCTCTGTGTGACTATCAGCATTGCCGATGTTCATAAAATCACTTCTTATTGTGTAAATCATTAGAAAACTTGCGAGGAGAGCCCATGCCTGCCAAAATGCCCCAGTGACTGAAACAATGTCTAAAAATCACTTTCCCCTCATCATAAGGACTTTTCTCATATTGCATGTTCTTGATCCACTCCAGGTTTTATGTGAATTTCACTCTTAATTTCTGGAACAAAAGAGAGTTGACTAAGGTCAACCAGGGCTGACAGCTCAGAAAGTCACTGCATTTATCAACCTGTCTTTGGACCAAGAAAGGTATGGCTCTCTCTCTGACACTTAGAATGAAGGTGAGTGGTATCTACTGCAGGGAATTTTATTATCGTGATTGGTAAGGGTCTCTTGAGAACATCTGAACCATATCCCTACCTCTGGCTGGGAATAAATAAAATAATCAGAGTGTCCAGTTTGCTTCCTGGGAACCTAAAATAAATTTCTTGTATTTTCAGTGGTTCTGCAAATACTTTTTATCCTTTCAACTTTTTGAATAAGCATTTGTTCATTTTACCCCCACACTTAAAACCAGCCAGTGGATTTTTTTTAAGTGGAAGGAGAATTACTGAAATTTAAGATTTCTTTTGATTAATGTAGGATGTATAAAAAGGGAAAGAATTGGAATGACAGTGGAATGAACATATTGTTTGTCAAGTTGTAAGTTCATAGAGCTGCTAATATAACAGAGGAATTGTTGGTGAGCTGGCATCAGTTTGATACAAAAGTGAGGAAGAGTGGCCACTATCAGAAAAACGAAGGATAAAACAGCTGCTGAGGATAGTCCTGTGATCTCCCATGCCCCAGATAACCCAAGGATCCTACTAACCATTGACTTGACTTCTATTTACTAAAAACCACACTCCCAAAATTCTGCTATAAACAAAGAAAAAGTAATCTGCACCTTAGCATTCTGCATTTCTCTCTCCATGGCTGTAGTAAGTGCCCTGCCAGCAACAGTGACCCGGTTTCTTAGCTCCGTGCAGGGTGGAGCATGAGACAGTGTTGCTCTTATTGATGCCAGGGTTGCGTTCATTATCTGCTTGCCATGCTTGAGTGCTGTCCTAAGCCCGATGTGTATGCATTGCTTCATCTGACCTTGGCAATAACTGTCTAATGCTGACCCTTTATTATCCTCAGTTTAGAGGAACAGAATGGCAGAAGATGGTTCACCTACTTGGTCAGAAATCATGTAGCAAATTGTGGCTTCAAAGGCAGAGTTCGTAACAGCTAACTTTTTTGGTGGGGGGGGGGGAGGTGGAGTGTATGATCCGGGAATCGCACCTGGGTCTCCCGCATGGAAAGTGGGCATTCTAATGACTGAACTACCTGTGCACCCAACAGCTAACTTTTAATGCCATTTATTTCTTTATTCATACAAATAAGCTGTTATAACACAGCAGGCTAAAGCAGCACTGGTCACTTCTAAATCTAGAGATTATTTAGTATCAACATCCTTAGTATAGTGACACCCAGAGACAACTGTACATATAGCATCAGATGCCACCCAACTGCAAATTCCAAAACAGGGAATGTAAACACATCCATTCACTCTCTCTCATTAACTTCATAGTCAGGCTTTGAACAATGCAACTGATTGACATATTCATTGTTCTCTCATGCTTTTACCTCATTTTTAAAAAGATTCTTCAGGTATCGAAGACATCTGAATATGTAGCAAACAAATGTTCCTGTGAAAGGATCTATGTAAAATATAGAGGCACCAAACATGCCAGAATTAATTTTTATTTTTATTTTTCAAGGGAGCTACAAAAATGTTAAGGAAAACAAATCTATGAACCAGTTTAATTTTATTTGCATTGAACATGATTATACACATTCATTTGTCTCACAATATCTGCACTGTTACATTAAAAATTCCATATAATAGCATTCAACATTAGGTACTTCATATTTATATATTTTCCCTTCACATGCAATGCTGTAAGCTACTAAACTCAAGCACCCTGATGCATACGTGCCTACAGGGTCCTGAAATCAGCTGCAAACTTATTTAAACACTTTAAAACAAAACAACAAAAAAGGACAGTTCAGTGAAATCATTATGTAAAATTTAGATCATTGACTTAAATACTATTTTAAGATATGCTCAAAGAATGGTACATTATAGCTGCTAGCCTAGTTACCCTTTATCCCCAGGAGTAACACTGCGAGACACATTGAGAAAAGCCTCCATGGCATATTCTGTTTATTAAAGTGTGTTCATTTGCTAAAGTTGCTTACATTGTCAGAGCAATGGTTTTAGTTTTAAAAGCTTCACAGTTGGAGATTACCAAAAATATGAAGCAAACACATTCACTTTTATTCCACTTTGTCAAAAATTCAGAATGGAGAATAGAATTTGAGATATAAAACTCATATTCTAAACACAATTTTCAAATTAAACCTACAACTCTCTGGCACCAGTTGATAATATGAGGGGGGCACCCCTTTTATAAGTAACAGTAATGACTACTTACTATTTAACAGTAATTAACATTGAATCCTCCTATGCCCAGTGCCCAGGGTCTCATCAACTCGCACCAAGTAGCTTTCCAGCCACGTGGAGAGCAGCTAGCTAATGGGGGTGTTACAGAGGGAACATCCCCCATCAAGGGCTCTCACACCCACCTCAAGAAGCTGATGGATGAAATTAGTCCATCGGCAACTTCTTCTCCTCTGGCTTGAAAAGGAGGCCCTTCTAATCAGGTGTCCCGTCTACTGATTTGCATGATAGTTATGAGATACCAAAATGTTCAGCCACACTTTAAAAACCTAATCCTTTATGGAAACTTTTATTTTTTTAATTGAAAATGCACCTTCATTTTATCAGTGCTTTGCCAAAACTTCCCCCTGTGATCTCTGAGTATGAAGCCATTGCTAGATCATCTGGGAATGTTGTTCTGGGACAACTCCTCCGCAGTCACCAGGAACAGTTCTGGTCATCCATGCTGAAGAGTTTTGGTCATCCATGCTGACAAACTAGGTGATGGCAGAGGTGAGTACTTCCCACACCAGACCAAAACCCACAAGTCCACAGCACCAGCACAGAAGGGGCCCAGAAGTTCAGTGAATACGGTGAGGGCACCAGTTCTGCTCACCTCTCACCAGCCGGGCAGGAAGGAGACAATTCCTGCGTCGGCAAATGCCCTTGTGTGCATGCAGGCACACATGCATGCACATCGAGGACCAGCTCCCAGCTCCAGACCAGCCAGCTTCAGGCTTGCAGAGCAGGAGATGGCCAGAGGTCACTCCTGGTGGTGGGGAATGACCACAGGATCACACTGAGCAGAAGAGCTGCCCAGAAAACACATGGATACTTTGCCTGGAAGTGACCACTGGACACTGCCAGGGTCACAGGCACTAAACCATCACAAGCCATCTCTGAAGGAGACATTTTTGATGAATATTTTCATCCTTTGCTTACATGATCCATGGACAATGAGAGAGCTGGAAGTGATGCTGATGCAGTGAATATTAGGCACAAACAAATGTGTCTCCTGACCTTTAAAATGAACAAACCTGCAGCCTGCACTGGCACTTTAAGATGGCTAGAGGAGCAATTCTAGCAGTCTAGGAACAGGCAGAATTATAATTAACTGAGATAGTATGTGGTCAAAATAGATCAGGCAAAGTACATTTCAGGATTTCTTTTTAAAAAATCAGTGAATAAAAGTGTTCTTTTAGATCAACATGTAGAGCTACAAAACTAATTGTTATTCCACTCATCCAAAGAATTTTTTTGTCCTTTCTTAAATGGGTTAAAGAAAATAGGAATTCTATATAGTATGACTTATAAAAACAATGGATGGGCCATGGTGGTGCAGAGGCAGAGTTCTCGCCTGCCATGCCCAAGACCCGGGTTCAATTCCTGGTACCTGCCCATGGAAAAAAATCTATCTATATATATATGTAGTGGAGATCAGAAGCTACAAGGGGAGAAAATAGTTTGGCTTTTTCAAACCATGTTTTGTAATGTGCCATCAATTAAAATATTGGTAGTATAGGACATTTTATGTCCTATTTCTCCCCCAATTTGAAAATGATTTATTCATCCTCCACATGAGTGAACCACAGCTTATTTTTACAAGGTTCTTATCCCAAGTGATTGAGAATAATTGCTTCATATAATTCATGACAAGAGGATTTACACAGTAGATGGGCACCGTGTTATACCGAGGTCTCTGCTCTGCCAGGGGGGTTCAGGTTTATCACGAGGCTGGGAACCACTGAAGGGTTGTCTGCAGGGGATGTCCTCAGTTTTATAAGGAGAAACTGAACAAGAGTAGAAGCAGAAACCCATGGAGAGAATAACACGATACTCCAGAGTGCGGGGAGGCATCCCATCTGTTTCTGTATGACCCCCAAGCTAAGAATGCTTTTTACATATTTTAATGGTTAGGTAAAAATATAAAACAATCAAAAGAAGACTACATTTTGTGACTTGTGAAAGTATATGAAATTCAAATTTCAATGTCCTTAAAGTTTTATTGGAACATACACACACAAAGATTTACAGTTTTGTGTGTGTGTGTGTGTTCCAATATAACTTCATTTATGGACACTGAAACAGGCTTCTTTTTAAAACTGTTTTAACTTAAATTAATAAGGCTGAAACTTTTTTCTATTGACAACATTTTGTAATTTAGTTACTTCTAAAAGAAGTTTCTTACTTCAAAATTTTGTCTTCTAAATTAAAAGGATATAAATCTGCTTGTAGCAAAAGTCAGAGCCTAAATTTTCAATTCCTTATTTCCTTTTATCTAGTTTTCATTGACAACCTAGTGTTTAATATGTAATGGGATTATGAATTTAGGGTTTTAAAAAAGCAAAAAGTTGAAAAGAAGAAAACAAAAGCCAAACATGACTACTTTTATTTTACCAATCAACTTTCTAGATTATTACTTATCATGAAGCAAAACTTTCAAAATTGTCAACTGAGGCTTACCTGTTTTTTGGTTGGGAGTGCTCTGTTTCAAAATAACTCTTATTATTTTTATTTTGAGCTATTTATTTCTATTTATTAAACTAAAGCCCAAAACAAAATTGAAGGTAAACCAAAAATTTTCTTTAAAAGGATGAAACTGGAATATCAGTGGGGTGGTTGGAAGACACAAAATCTCTCTCGGCGTACAGATGCGACTCTGAAAACAACAGAACCTTAAGAACTTGGCTCTTCTAAGCATACAGTTATGAGCTGAAAGCTGCTTTTTTGCCTCTATATAATCAAAAGGTTAAAATAAATTAGAAACTGCCTATAGCTTCATGGATTCCACAAGACTGCATGGATGACATATCAGCAGATAAGTAACGCATCAAGCAAGTAGGAACCAGATTGCCCCTCCCAGCAGTCCCTGCGGGGGAAGAAGGTTTTCAAGTGCAGTTTAGGTGTTCAGGGGTCTGTGATCCCTGTACCCCCTGAGCCATTGCACTGTCTGAGGAGCACTGAAACTGGACAGTCACTTGGCCATGCTGACCCTGTAGCATGCCTACTGCCTAAAGTAGCTGAGTTGGTTGCCACCAGCATCATGCTGGCCAGGTGGAGGCTCCCTCTGCACAGGGTCCTTGAACCAGGGGGGAAGGTGTGGCTGGAGCCATCGGAGAAGGCCTTGCCCAGGTTCTGCCCCAGAACACACCCCACCTCTTGAGTTCAATCTTGGCACTATGACATACAGAACCACAGCTGGACCACACAGCTCAGAGCCAGTGGTGGACATGCTCCTATCAGCCGCCAGCTGGATGCTGCCACAGCTGCCTCCACAGCACCTCTGGTTGCTCTGAGAAGCCCAAGACTGGAAATGTGTAGCATTGGAGTCAAGGCCTTGCAGGCTTGCTCACAAACTGCAGCTTGGGTTTTTGGTGGTGGTGCACCAGGGAAAGAGGCTGTTGTTCTCAGGTACCAGAAGAAGAGGCTGTTGGTCTCGGGCACCAGGGATGAGGTTGTTGCTCTAGGGCACCAGGGAAGAGGCCGTTGGTCTTACTGGCACTTAGAACTCCAGACGGATGCAGTGCCATTGGCAAAATCACCAGGTCTGTTTTGGACATTTGGACAAGGTAAAGCACCTTTCCAGGACCTCTTGTTTATTTCCAAAGCTCAAGGCTGGATCTCGTCACTGGCATTTTCTTTTGGCCCATCTGAGAGATGCCTCAGAACCGCAATTTCCATGTGCAAGACCCAGGTTCGATTCCTAGTACCTGCCCATGCAAAAACAAAACAAAACAAACAAATAAACCCACAATTTTCTGGGCACCCAGAGTTTCCCTGTGGTCTGGCAGTCCATGTCTCAGAATCCCTCAGACTTGCGCTGACTCAGCACGGGCATCCATCACCTCCTGGCAGCACAGGGTCAGGTCTGGCTCATCCAACAGGCAGCTCTGGGTTTTTGGCACTCAGGCTGGTCTCCAGGAAACTCATACAGGCACTGGCAAGGTAAGAAACAATGTACTTTTGGGCAGCATGAAGAGTGACCACAACTGTGTCAGCAGCCAAGACTTAATCCAACCAGTGTAGTCATCTCACTAACCTTGGATTGAAACATGTAAAATACACTGAAAAATTAGTGCTCTGAAGTCATCAAATTAAATAACTGACCACTTTCCCAGACTGAGAAAAATCAAATTGATTAACTGATCTTTGGTGTTGTTCCTGTTTTATTTCAGAGCCAGGGAAATGTTGCATGCAGTCAATCTTGTGCTGTCTGTACAGTTGGGGGAAAACGGTACAAAACAAAGAGTGGTTTTTAGACTCTGAGCCTTGGCTTCACCATTGCAGAGTGTGCTGTAAGCATATTATTTAATCATACTGAGTCACAGTAGCAATGTAATGTAAGTCATGCTTTTCATTTTAATGACTTACTTAGGATACTGTATTCCTAAGCATTCCACTTAGTTGACTGTAAAATATACTTGATGCTGATCTATTCATTGTAATTAATCTAAATTCAATTCAGTTTAAAGAAGACTCTTTGATGAATATCTACTGACTGCATTCCTATTTTATGATTTTAGGTAATCAAAGCTAAGTGAATCAACATGAATTGGGCA